>JAWWEQ010048790.1:0-15038 GCA_035583055.1 Torymus tubicola | reverse complement strand
GAAGCGATTTAGGTGATTTTAAAAGAAAAAAAAGTTTTGACCTCTCGATTCACCTGAGAACTGCCCATATATATATACTAGGGGTTCCCCCCTGCTCGCTCCGCACGCCAACCCCCAATCATAGACCTTTTATATATAAATCAATTTGTATTCTAAGATGTAAATGAGAGGCAAAAATATTTTAGGACATCAAAATGTAAAGATATCGAGGAGATAAGAGTTCTGTTCACTTTTTCACAGGCAAATCCCGTTGATTTGCCTGTGGATGGTAAGGCGGAGTGTGGAAATGATGAACTCCTATCTCCTCTAAGTATTTATCCATGATTCTGTTCTTAAATTCCGTCCCATTATCAGAAAGGAAGACCTCGGGAGCATCATATCGCAAGACGATTTTGTCTTTAAATTCCTTTTGTATGGTCTTGGTGTTAGCTCTCCGAATAGGAATGCATTCTAGCCAACCCATCGGGTGAATAAGTCCTGAAATACCAGGATATACTCGTGTCCGGCTTTACTCCGGACAAACGGTCCTGTTATATCAGCAGCGATGACCTTCCACGGTTGGTGGATGATTCTCCGCCCCATTAGTCCTAGAGGGGGCTTCTGCTCTACCTTGCACTGCTGGCATATTAAACACGATCTTACATACTCTCTTACCGACTGGTAAAATTTCGGCCAGTAATAATATCGTGCAACTCTCGCGAAGGTCTTCTCCCTTCCGAGATGTCTAGTAGTGGAGTCGTCGTGGGGGGTCTTCCTCTTTTCACTGGGAACTACCAGCTTCCACGCATCATCATCTTCGCCTAGATCTTCTTCAACATCTTGATTAGGACGATACATGTATAGCTGGCCTCCTAGGATTTTCCACCTCGGGTATGCACGAGGCTCTTCCATTACTCTCTTCTGCCAGTTGAGATACCATTCGTCTTGCATGGTGGTTGCGTGGTAGTTGCCCACGAAATGGCATCTACAATTGGTTTTTCTTCTTCTTCCTCATTATCCTCGTACATCCGGGATAAGGCATCTGGCACACAGTTCAGACTTCCTTGCCGATGTTCAACGTCAAAGTTGTACATCTGCAGCCTAAGTGAGCATCTTACAAGTCTACATGTCGGGCTACGCAGTGTTCGAATCCAACGTAAACTACTATGGTCGGTCACTACGAGGAAATGATATCCCTCTACGTAAACCTGAAACTTTTCGATGGCGCATAACACAGCAAGGCATTCTCATTTTGTTACAGAGTAATTCCTCTCCGCTTTTGACAGCGAACGACTCGCGAACTCCAAGACACGCTTCTGGCCATCTATTAGCTGGTATAATACCGCTCCCAGGCCAGTATCACTGTCGTCCTTTGTATTACGAAACGCCATTTAAAGTCTGGCCGGTGTAGAACAGGAGCTGTCGCGATAAGTGTCTTGATGTGGTCAATGGCTCATTGTTGTTCCTCTTCCCACACGTACCTGAAGTTTTTCTTCGTTAGGCGTGTGAGCAATCGTAGCGAAATTTGGAAGGAATTTCCGATACCACGATGCCATACCCAGAAATCGCTTTAGTTGCTTAAGGTTTTTAAGCTCGAGATACTGCATAACCGGGGCTATCGTATCCGGATCTGGTCTAAATCCATCTCGATTGACGAAAACGCCGTGATATTTCACCTCATTTCTACCGAATACGCTCTTCTCTCGGTTGATCGTGAGACCTGCTTCATCGATTCTGGCCAATAAATGTCTCCGTGGCGATGGTAATGTCATCTAAATAAGAGAATGCGTAAGGCTTCAGTTCTGGACCTATTACACGGTCAATCATGTGCTGAAAGGTGGCTCCTGTGTTCCCCAGGCCATATGGCATCCTTTTAAATTGAAAAAGGCCCATGCCGAGAACGGTGAATGCAAGTTATCTCACGTGACGATTCTTTCAAAGGTATCTGATGATATGCGCTGCGCAGATCTAAAGATGAAATATAACGGGCAGCTTGAAGCTTCCGTAAGATCTGATCCATATTTGGCAGCGGATATGCATCTCCCTTTGCGGCCGCGTTCACTTTGCGCATGTCTATCACCATGCGGTGTTTATTGCCAGCTTTCGGCACCATGAAGACAGGATTAGACTAGGGACTTGACGATGGTTCAATCAATCCGGCTTCTAACATCTCTCGCACTTGTCGGTGCATTTCGACTTCTAATTTCCTCGAGATGGGGTATTGGTTTTGCCGGATTGACCGAGTAGTGCCAACATCTACCTCGTGTTCTGCCCAGCTCGTGCAACCGAGCGGGGCATCATCCGGGGGTAATATTCTCTTCAAAAGAGCTTGTAAGCGCTGGTGTTCTTCCAGCGTTATATCAGCTAGACCTGCTGAAGAAGCTTTCATCATTTCTAAGGAAGCTATCCTGGTCTGACTCGGATCATCTGGATTTGACGAAGAGATACAGGCTAGTTCTAGTCCGATACTTTTACCGGATTTTCCCACTATCAACCTGTTATCTACGGGGTCGTGCATTGCCTCGAATGCTCGAACGAAATTGGAACCAACGTAACAGTCGACTTCCAAGTCTGGTATAATCGATAACAGCACATCTCGTTTGACCCCGCCCACCTCGAACGGGTGGTCTACGTGTCCCGTTACGCGGAGCAAATGATTACCAGCACCTCTGGCTCGTGGACCAGAGGCTGGCCGGAACGTACGTCCGCATTCTGTGGCTAACTGTAGTCCGAGTGATCCCACCACAGTTCTCGATACTCCGGTATCGTACAGCACTCGAATGCGAAACCCTCCGATTCCCACTTGTACCCACCAACGCAACTCGTCGGGTTGTACTGGGATCTGATTGGAGCTGGGTTTGAGCTCCTTCTCGGAAGTGTTTTCTTGCTCGACTTTGACTTGGCTAGCGGTCACTGCAAAGTCAGTCGGTCGTCTTTCTTCCTTTCAGACAATTTCGGGGCCTCTAGCGGGGTCTCGGCGGATTTAGGCCCTTCTAATCGCGCCGACTCTCGTTTCCCGAGTAAGTCGGGAGAACGATCGCCGATAGCCTATTCTGCCACACCCATAACATTTAATGGGTTCGACAGGTTTACTAGGCTGACGTTAATCGTCACCGCTAGACTCTCCCCTCTCTTCCTCCTCGGGAAGTGCTCGACTTTCTGGTTTCTTCTCCGGTCAAGGCCTTTCCGGAGGTGGTTTTCGCTTCTCCTGCCGGTAATCCGTTTTTCGCCTGTAGTTGTTGCCGGCGAAACGAGAATCCTGTTCGTTGCGAATCACGCTCAAGTCCGCTTCCAGTCTTACGATGGCCGCTAGGATCGTTTGATCGGAGGAGCTTTCCTTGCTAGGAGAGCTGTCTTTCTTCCTAGTTTCTACCCCAGAGATCTTCGGATTAGCTAGCTTCATGGCTTTAGCCTTATATGCCACCTCAGGCAACATCGCAAGATCAGCTCTTCTCACCAACTTCTGCAAATTTGGCCTTAAATTTCGATGTAACATATCGAGTTGCATTTCTTGACTGGGTACGGGCTCCATCTTTCTTATGATAACCAGAAGACAGGTGATGAAGTCTCTTGATAACTCGTCTTCCCCCTGTGTCCTGACGTTAGCTTCTGCTAGAAACCTCTGCTGATATCCTCTACCAGTGCCACGCCATCTACGGGCAGCATTTCTAAAATTTGACCATGTGTTCTAGCGATTCTTCTCCACTTGAAACCACATGGCTGCAACGCTTTTCAGAAGTTCTGGCAGAGCTTGGAATACTTCTGCTTTTATTAAGCTTGTCGAGCCTCTGCATGCCTCAACTCTTTCTACGAAGGCTTCGATGCTCTGGCCCCTTTCGCCAGAGAAGGATATATTCCATTTCTTCACTATCTGACCGACGTTGACAATAGGGGCGTTTCGTCTTCTTATCGACAAGTCATCAACTCCACTGTTGTAGAGGTTCTCAGAAGTTTTATCTCTCGAGAAACCTCCCCCCTCCCCCCAAGCCCTGGTACGGTTAATCGGCCGTGGTTGAGGCCTGTCAGCCAAATGTGCCTGGGGTGTTGATGCCCCCTCTCGGCTCGAGCTTGTCTGATATCGACAAGTGTACGTATCCTGCAAAGGTACGTTCTCATTTCTCGGCCGAGGTCGATCTTCTTCCACCCTGGGGCTAGAAGTCGTGCCTTGCGTGAGTCCTTTTGCGCGTAATGATCTGTTCTCCTGGATCATTGCTCCGCAAAACTCCATGAAGGCCTCTGGCAGCAGAAATTTTGTGCCTGCCGATGATGTCATTTGCATCATCGGCTCGTTGACTGTGGAAGTGTCGTGTCTTCCGCACGCGGACTCTGATTTGGTTCGCCTCCAGAGTTCTGTTGCATCTGTTGATGATCTGTTCTTGCATCGTCACCTCCTTGACAGCTAATCTCGTTGCTTCAAGATTTGCTCTTGTTGTCTCGTGTTCTGCCAGCATGAACAACGGGTGAAGCTCACCTTCTGAGGATTCACCTGTTATGTTAACCCATGTTGGTAGTAAGCACATTTTAATTTGTTCATCAAAAAAGGTGTCCTTAAATTCTCTCTTTTTATCAGCAGATTTGTTTCGTTTTGTCCATCTTCATGTACAAAGTTCTCTGGGTAATATTCCCCTAGTAGCCATTGTGTTAACCGGTTCATCTTTATAAATTTTGAGGTGTTCGTCTATTTCTCCTGTCTGCAAAAATTAGCACCAATTGCCTATGACCTCTTCGATATTATACGCCATGTTTCTATTCATTTTTGCGTGTTCGCCGTCGAAAAACCTACTCGTTTTGGCTATTCAGAGCGTGTCTTTGTGTGCGATTTCTAAAAAAAAGTTTTGGGATCGCCCCCTAAGGCGCACCTTTCGTTTATATAAAAAAATAAATAAAATATAAATAAATAATTTATAATATTTTTATTACCTATCCTACACGCTCTGAATTAAACCACGATTCGCAGCAGGTTAATATTAGTTGCCTTATCTTTAACGCACTGGCTAGTTTCTTTCTCTAAATCTCGCCAGTAATTGGTACTTCGATCGCTTTTTAGTACTAATTACTGGTTTCGTCCTTACCTTTCGAAAATATTAATTTTTCTAGTAATAATAAAAAATTTTAAAAGTAAACAAACTTATTCCGCCAGCCAGTTCACAGCGGGTTCAATTCAAAATATTCAATAGTTAAGGTTTAAAGACCCATTTTTGCAATATTTGGGTACTTTTGCATATATATGGTCTGTTTGATGATCAGTGCCTCTTTACGTATTACCTCTACATTTGTACTAACTTTTTTCTTTAAAATGATCTTTTAGTATATGTAATATAACCTGGTATCTTATTAACCTGGTTATTTTCATATTTTTACCAACACAACAAAAGCTTTTTATTTTATTTATGATTAAAGTTATCATATACACGTGATATTATCTTTATTGACACAAGAGTTTTGGTTTTGACGGTTCAAACACTTAAAACTCTGAGCATCTATCCTATTTTTGAACCAGCAATATGTACCAAAAACTTCCATTCCATTTTAATATTTAAAAGTTTCTTTAATTTCTTAAATACAAAACAAAAGCATTGAATCTTTTTATGTGTATTTTTGTTCAATGGTTGATACTTATCTGTGATTCTAATGTCATAAATTTGTTCAAAATATCATTTCTCAATTGTAAAAGTGTAGAAAAATGACATGTTATAATCATATAATTCATGTGTTTTTTCATAAAGTACTGCAAAAGTTTTGTACAGTAAAGTACACAGTAAATATACAATATATATATACCCTTCCCTGACTGATGGCAAGACACAACATATATATTGTGGAGGCTTCATTATATTATATGTCACAGTCACAGCTGACAGTAATAACATGTAGTTATTACATGTACATAGTTGCCAATTAAACATATGAATGATGTATATATTTTTTAAAATTATATCATTAATTCATTAAAAAAATTTAATAAATAATAAATATATATGAAAAGTTTTTGCAAGGAATTTTAGGTTGAAAATTATCAGATGAGTTTTTTTTTCAAATTTTATTTTATTATGTGTTGAAATGTAAGTTCTGGAAAGCTTTGTGTATTATTATTTTATTATTGCAGAATGAATATGGATCATTGCATCATTAATTAAAAAATGCACAGGAGTACGCGTGGTACAATATTGAATTATGAGACATGATGAAGAGATTTATAATCCAGACTATTGTGATCTAATTAAATTTATGGTTGAAGATTTTAGAGAAATTAATATTTTATACCAATTCTTATCAAAACTTATAAGGTAATAGAAGTTATTATATTTCATGTAAATATTATTGAAAAAGGTAAAGTGTGAAGTTTTACAGTTGTGTATATATAGGGAGTTTGCTTACCGGAAAATATAACTATATAGAAATAACTATTATCCTATTAAAATAAGATCGAAGTTGCTACTATAAATACAAAATAAAGTTCTTTTACAATTGCAAAATGATATTTTGAACAAATTTATGACATTAGAATCACAGATAATTATCAAGCATTTAATAAAAATACACATAAAATGAATCAATGCTTTTGTTTTATTTTTAAGAAATTAAAGAAACTTTTAAATATTAAAATTGGATGGAAGTTTTTGGTACTTATTGCTTGTTTAAAAATACGATAGATTCTCAGAGTTTGTCTTACAACAACAACGGTGTCTTATGAGACTGCGTACACCTGAAAGACCGTTACAGTCTATAACTTGGAAGATATATTTGGCATTTGTCTAAAAAACTAATATGTTATTAAGATCAACAATTAGAATATCATATTAGAAATTCAGAGAGTCTAGCTTCACCGTTTTTAAGATATTGCAGTTCAAAGTTGCAATTTTAGGTGTATAGCCGCGCGTGCAAGGCTCTGCTGGAGCGATGGAGGTTACACACAGACGAGCACCGCTGTGTGTGCGCGCTCACAGACGGCATGGAGCTATGTGTGCGTGCCAGACCCGTATAAGCACGCGTTCTAACAACAAAAGTGAGGGCACCATTCGAGTATACCTGTGCGCGCGGTGTGGGGCGATATTGATTCTTGATACGTTCCTCATCGGATAAACCTCCTTAATTATTGTATAATTAAGTAAAGCGATTTACTAAATGCATTTTCTATCTTTTAAAGCTTTATTTATATTTTGAAATATAAATTATTAACGATTTGCGATTTAAACAATAAAAAATTCATTATTTTATCATCTTATATTAAAAGCCTACGGAATTCACATCCAAAAGTTTAAGGCAATATAATAGCTAATAATAATATAAAAAAATTAATTTGATTTTTAAAACTTTATAAATTGTTAATTTTAGTACACTACTTTATAAATATAACTTTTTTTTTTAATTTCACTGTTTAAAAAATGTGTAAAATAAAAGTTTTATATTTTACGTCACTTTTAGCAGGGATTGTACACCCAATACAACCTTAAAACAATTTCTCTCCGTTTAAAAATTACAAAGGGGATACGCTTTTAATAAAAAGTTTATTATTTCAAGTTTTTATAAATATTACAAAAAAAAAATTAATGTCCACGTAACATTTAAACGAAAACGAATTTTTACATAATTTTTTTTTTAAATAGAAGGATTGCATCTCAGTTTTTAGTTGCTAAACTTAAATTATGATGAAAACATTAGTTCTAGAGTTATTTTGATTTGAAGAGGAACTTGATTTTTTAAGATATTAGAGATCAGGTCTTCGAAATCTGAAACGATGTTCATGGGCAAAAATTTTGAAACACGAGTATCTTTTTTTTTTAATAAAAATACAAAATTTAAAAAAAAAATAATAAAATTGTTATTTTTAATAAAAATAAACTTCCCTAATGTTTTATCGAAACCAGACTCGTGGAGTCCTCATCGTCTCCATGATAGAAAAGTAAGAGCGCGTGTTTATGTAACGTAAATGATATCTTTACAATAGATTTTATTGCAATGAAGTTATAAGCAGTATGACTCGAATTAACCCTACTAAAAAATTTTATGTGAAAACTCATATGAGATCACATATGTAATCTCGTATGCAATGTCATACGAGGTTTTGGTACGAGAACTCATGTGTGATCTACTATGTGATCTCATATGAGGTTTTGGTATGAGAATTCATATGAGATCTCGTATACGTTTCCCGTGTAATCGTAGTTTATTAGAAACTCTTGTGAGGTGTCATATGAATTTCTATAATGAAACTGCTATATTAAACTTGAAACTCGTTCTTTTGCAGTGTATTAAGAAGTGGTGAATAATCTCGCTCTCCCACTTTGTGTTGCGCACTTTATATTCAAACGAGTCCGTTTTACCTCCGTGCTAGCCTGCCACGCGCCGCTTGGCGGCGGCATCGAGACTGCAGTGCCGTACGAGGGCTTATATGAGACCTCATAATATGATTTTCAAACAAACTACGATGACACGGAAAACTTATATGTGATCTCATATGATCCAATGTGATATCTCATGATATCGATATTGAGAAACTTATATGAGATCTCTTATGAGAACTCGTGCAAAAACGTCATATAAAAAATAGTTTACGTAACACGGAGATAAAGATGACCATCACAAAGCACGTATTTACCACCCTCGCCTTCAGCTCTGGTGGCAATTTACACGTCCAACAGGCCAGTCATCTCTTTATTTCCCTAGTCCCGTGTAACTAACTAATTTAGTAGTTTAAAAATAAAGCATTTCTCAACCAACAGTTAAGTAATTTTATGACAAAATAAGAGATATTTTCAGTTAAATTTTTTGTCAACTTATTACAATTTGGCCAAATAATAATTAACATCGTTCATTCAAAAGAAGAAATGTTATAAAATTTAATAACAAGTTAGATTAACATTTACTTTTGAACCGCTGTCATGGCATCTTACATCAGAGAAAAACCAGTAATTATTCTCGAAAAAATAATCTTACTAATTGAGATTCAGAATAATTTAATTTTAAGTAGAAAAATTTCTATTTGATTACTACTCAGGAAAACGATTGAATTTATTTATTATAGTATATAATAATTCATAAGTGAAAGTATAGGAATGAATTAAAAGAAAAAATTCGTTATATAAGAAATAAATCTATAAAAATGATACAAATAAGCATACCGTGATCATGTAATACTAGCTTTTTGCAACTGATCATAGTCTTTTCTTGTTATATATCTATTGTGTACATGTTGCAATAAATATCTTTATAATTGTAAATTACAAATGGTTATGGTTAAATTATTATCGTTATTATTATTAATATTATTATTAATATTATTATTATCAATATGAATTTTAAATGCATACACAGCTTAAACATCTAGTCGACATGAAATGGAAAAATTAGATTCGGTTTGTTTTGTAAACTCTCTCTCTCTCTCTCTCTCTCTCTCTCTCTCTCTCTCTCTCTCTCTCCCTCTCTCTCTATCACTCTCTCTCGTCCTGTTTCTCTCTACGAATGAATAAAGGTAATAGGTATGTCTTTCGTATATAACGGTTCAGTCCATGTAAATAGGATAATGCATAAAAATCAAAACGTCTGGTCATCAACAAATAAAGCTCAATTATTCCATTTTTTCATTCGTATATTTTCATTGCAAATAAATTATGAATTATATTATGAAAATTTTCTGTATTAAATATTGATTAAAAGCGTTCGAAAAATTGTTAATGATAAAAATTATGTTGACGATGAGAATGATGATGATATTAAGAAAATGAATCAACATATAGAAATGCACAATAATTTACAACAGCGACTTACATATCTCCACTACGATGGATAAAAATGAAAAATTTGTAAGTGCTATTCTAAGTAATCTATTATAAACAAATCTCATTTTCTCAAAGTTGATAAAATTTCTATTACTTCAAAATATATTCTTAGCTGATTTTGATTTTTTGTGTTACAGTGGCTTCAGTATACAAAATTTTCTAAAATTATTTTACTGATTGTGTAAGATAATCAAAAAGCAAGTTTTTTTAACCAACACGAAACATTATTCATCAATAAAATTAATTTATCCAGAAATCCGATAATCAGTGTTCATGAAATAATTCAAAATCCTATTTGGTTGATAAAAAGAAGAAATTTACAAGCTATTAGTATCTATGGTATTTGTGTAAATCGAATAGCAATATTGTGTAAATATTTAACTTTGTAACTAAAAATGCAAGAAATTGCAATCAATTAAAGAATTAGCGATTGTTAATGAAACTATTATAAATTATGAATATTACCGTTCTTACTTTATATTCTTACTAATAGTATCGTATTTTTTTTCTTCTAAGGTATTTCGCGATATCTTATATTGTCGAAATGGTACTACCATACAAGTGTCACATGTAAATTTACCATTTAACAAAATTATACTTTAGCCGTGAAATTATTAAATTTAACTTATAAATTTTGCGTCCTTTATTCAATATTCACTGTTTTCTATCTTCATATATTCAAACTCCTTTGCATCATCAATTATCACCACTCACTTTAACAGAACAAATGAAAAAACGGAACAATACGTTGAATGAAACAACATAAGTGGATCCAATTTAGGAATATTTTTTTTAATATATCGCTTATACTTGAGAGAAAAAATGGATAAAAAGCTATCTGCGAGTATCGCAATAATTAGTCCATATATCGTTTCATTTTTAATCAGTGAAAGATATACTCGCACATTTGAGCTTCCGCCTAGCGTTACATATCTATAATTTATTTTATTTTTTTATATGTACGTTTTTTTTATTCTCGTTTTGTCACACGCTCATATACATTCTTTTTCATACGTTTCTTTATTTGAGTTATTCATATTCACGCATATGCTCAAAGGTAAATTTCGATTTCATTTATTACATATTCTTTCGTTAACGAATATTTGCTAAGTTTTTTGTTTTCAATACATAATCTCTCGCAAATAATATGTTCACACATCGCCTCTTCATGAGAGATCGAAGAAGACTATACAAAATAAATAACAATGTATATGATAGTATGTAATTTAACACAATGCATGCAAAATCGGCGTCACAATAAAGAAATAAAGTTATAAAGATATTTCCTTAATCGTTATTGTTTTCATATTTTTATCTCACTTCTACATTCTTTTTAGTGGGTCGGGTTAACATACAGCGTTTTTACTTGGGATAAGCGCGCATGTTTGACTTTTAATAAAAGTTTTATCAGTTATTTATTATCATTACTTATAGACAAAACACTAAAGGACGTAGAAAACGGTCCATCAATTTATACCACCTGTTTCAGTTTATAACTTCTATAATTGCGTAGATGTAACAAAGTGTACGCAGTATCGTTGTTGCATTCCTGCAAGATTCGGCGCGATATCTTATTTTTCGCGTGCATACTTATAAGAGGATCACCAGAAATGAGGTTCCTAGAGTTGAAAGACTTTCCAGGAAATGTTTTAAACGGTAGAATAAATGGTTTCGCATCTCGTTTTTAAGAATAAACTTTGGTAATATATATAGGCGTTAATTAAGTGTTTTAAGAAACTTATATCATATAAATAAGTTTATATCTGAAAGACCTGAAATTATCTCTACTTTAGAAGAAATCAACTTCAGAATATCAGATTAACTACAGACATAGTGCGCTAAAAAATCTTCATTTGTTGAACAGTAACTCATAATTTAAAAACCCCTATAAAATGATTAAAAGATTGGTGAAAAGATTGAAGAAAAGGTTTCTTGAAAAATACATATATCTATGTTACTAAGGTCAATTCAGATAAACTTCAAGACATATTTTGTAAATGAAAGCATCTTTCGGAATTCCATAACAATGTCGAATCGTCATTTTTGGTGCCCCCCTTATTAAAGTTATGTATTTGTACGTTTGAGCACAAATATAGCTACCACATTTAAAAAATATTAGTAAAAATAAAAAAAAAAAAAAAATAAAATAAAAATAAATAAATAAAAAATACGAAATAACTTTGGGATTGGTTCTTCATTTGTGCGCGATTTTTACTACAACTGATAGTATTTTTTTCAATATTCTTGCGTACAGCATTAAATATTTTTCTACATAAGAATGCTTTTCCCTACTCCATTCATTCGTGTATACATGAACTTTTGCATGTGCGTAATCACGCATGTAAGAAATGCAGAGTATAATTGCTACGTAGTTCATTATTTTTTTCTTGCGATCTTTATGGTATTCAACCACTTCCTTTTTTCAGTACAGTATTTCGTTCTTCCTCGCATTAATGTTCTACAAAGAACATATGAAAATCTCTCTCACTCTTTCTCTCTCTCTCTCTCTCACTCTCTCTCTCTCTCTTTCACGCTTTGTCTTTTTTCTAGGGCAACTCGAATTTTTGTCTTGTTTATATTTTTTAAATAATGTTTTCAGATTAGTAGAAAAACCTAAATTGGTCTACGGTGCACTTCTTTCAAACGATCAATAGTTTTGCCTTTTAAAATTGTTTTTCTACCATGTCTTAATTCTCATTGTTCATTGGATTTGTGCTTAATAGCTGAGTCATGAGAAATTCGATTTCTTAGTTTAGAATGTTTAGCAAACATATATTAATCTAAGCGTCGCAATGATATAGACCGATTTCTCGGTGTTATTATTGGCATGGACTGAAGATACGAGACCGAAGATAAGCCTTTTCATATATTCGTCATTTCACATTTTAATTTAGCTCTTATTTCATATATTTCTTCCGTTATCTGTGCAAATGACAATAAAAGAACGAATATGATGTAATGATGAAATATTTTAGTTTTCATTGTTGATTCAAAACGAAAGTTGATGATAATGACAATCGTGGTTGGAACTTTGGTCTAATAGTACACATTTTCAGTTACATGTTTCTCTGGCTTTTTCCTCTGTGGTAAAAATCTTTAAATTGATGTTGTTTTGATACTCTTTAGTCACTGACGTGAGTAATAATTATTTTCTATAACAAATTCTTTTTTTATTTTTTAAATTGTATCCAACATTATAGTTATCCCTAGCATAATTACCATCAAGGATATTTTTTAGGGAAGAATGCTGTTAGGGTCCTATAGAACTTAAGAGGTCCACCCTTGGTTTCCTGTGCCGTATTTTCGGCAAACAGTAAAGTGTATGTGCGCGGATGCTCTTGCTCGAGATTCTCTTCATGCAGCCCGACGAAATCTCATTCTCGGGTTCGCCATTTGAAGTAATTTATTATATCTATATTATTTTTTCTCGGCCTAGCAAACATTGCTTGGTCATTATGTCCATTAAATCGTAGACATTTTTTTCCGCCATCACACTTTATGCCACTTTATTTATGTCTTTTGAATCATTGAGTGGCGATGTTAATCTGCGCTTAATAATGAACTTTTCTAATTGCCTACAAGTGGGTTCTTTAAAGGAACATGTTCATATGAGAAACTTAGTTCCAAATGCGAAGAAAAGAGTCCCACGAGCCAGTTGCCACCGCCATACCATCTTCCGTTACGCCCAAACAAGATACACGATTGTCATGCCCAGCCAAAATACCTGAAAACAAAAATTCATCATTAAAAACATTTGTCAATCGATTTTCCTGTAAGTATAGTAAACAAATAAATATTTCATATAATTTTTAATGAAATATTAATATATTTTCAATTAAAGAGGATATGAAATTGTCTCCTAAATCATTTAATATATTTAAAACAATAAATACTACAAATTTCATTAAACATTAGTACTGAAAGGTACGCAAACAGAAATTTTCAAGTTACAATTATCCAAAGTGCCTTAGTATCGCGTGGACAAACTGACAAAGCTAATCGTATTCCTATATTTATAGTAAAATTTGATAGTTTTACAGAAAAGATTTTGAAAAAGCCCAAAATTACTCACGTAAAAACTAAATAGTACAAAAGTAAAAATTTTAATTAAATTAATTTTACTTGGTTACCACGATAGTTTTATTAAAGAAAATCGCGATGGCGCAGTCAAATCTCGCGCTAACCTTACTAAGCGTATTACGCCTCTGCAAGAGACTGGGCAATGTGAGACATTTCACAGCTGTCGGCTGCTCAGTGCACATGTGCTTTTCTTAACCAACGCGCGTTTCAAGGTAAATTATTTAACTGGTTAATAGTCACAGCTCCTTGATCCGATAGCTTTTCCCATGGAGGTACTCTACTGCACTACAGCTTTTTAATTCCTTTTTCAAACAATTTACTTTCTTAATATTGGAATAGGTTTTAGAATCAGGACTTCCACTGTATATATTTACTACAGATCAAGGAGCACGGGAGCACTCCGAAGGCAAGTTGTATACTCTTATAATTTTTTGAATGTCTTAATCATAGTAGCAATTTCTATTGTTGCAACTGACTTAAAATAATTCCTTTTGTAGATAAGTGCATACTCAACTAGTCCCCACATTTATTCAACTCGTTTCCATATCTTCTCACTCTATGCAGTTAACAAGCCACTACTGCCTAGTATTTTTGCAACTAATGTTATGTATGGGCTCATACAGGACAATAATAAGCCATATCTTTTCTTACAATAACAGATATTTTAACTAAAAATAAATATTTTATGTTTCAGGAAGGAGAAAAAATTTAGCAACCGATAAATGTTTATTCCGAAGATTCAAGTCTTTTCTGTGTCAAGCTTTAATTCTCAAAAACTAATATTTATAACTTGTGCAATTATTTTTTTCAAGACTCATTGATCAATTTTATGGGAGAAAAAAAAATTACTTATAGGTAAAGGTATAGTAAGTTACAAGAAATTTTTTGAACTAGTCAAGAGAATAACTTTAAAATTTAGGAGGATCTTTGTTTTTATATATTTTACACATATTATTTAGTATTTAAAAAAAAATTCAGAAAAAAAGAAACAAATATAAGAGTTTTGAAAAGAATCTAAAAAATGAGAATTTTCATTAAAAATAATTGTTAAAAACAATTTGTAAAGAAAAGGAGCAAACGAAATGCATATAAGGTATAAAAACTGTTACGAGCGCTGGTATAGGGTCCGAATAATTATATATACAGCATCGCGAGATTCGAATCTCGCGCACTTATTCGGATCGCGATCAATAGCGCGCC
>JAWWEQ010048789.1:0-13559 GCA_035583055.1 Torymus tubicola | reverse complement strand
CGAATATTGACATGTACTTAGTGAATTTTCTCTAACTCAAAGTATATAGTCTTCCTTACTTCGAACACTCAAATAATATTATTTACACTTTACAGATAATTTAAATTTGTTAAATAAGTAAATGAAATAGTTTTCAATCGTTTGATAGTAGATGTCTTTCTACTTTATACACAAGCGAATATTGACATGTACTTAGTGAATTTTCTCTAACTCAAAGTATATAGTCTTCCTTACTTCGAACACTCAAATAATCGAACGTTCGCAGAAACCCAGATTGTGTTACTTTTCGTATGTCATCGGGCCAATGTATAAACTTTACTCAGCGTTAAATCTAGCCATCGTCATCCTTCACTTGGATTTCGTAGTGGGCCATCGGTCAACGTCGACAATTAGTTGTCGAAGCTTGAAATATTAGTCTATAATCGCCCTTCAATTAAGGCATTAGCCTTCGATCAATTAGGTTGCATACGACGGAGTGTATGTGTGTATATGTATATATATGCCTATGGCTGGCAATCTTGGCTAAATGAATTTTCCACCGTCAGCTGCCGCCCCCGTATATATACGTAATAGTCATTAACCTACCGCGCGTGCGTCCGCACGTCAGGAGAAGTCGTTTAATCAGAACCGATACCAACACGTTCAATTCTGGGGTGATTTTTGCCAAATGCTGACATAGACACGTGTGTCTATATTATACAGGGTGTTCAAAAAGTCCCGGTACGGCAAGATAACTCGGCAAGGGATCATTTTAGAGAGAAATATTAAATACAAAAGTTTCAGGATTTTTCCCAAGCTATCCAGTGGTGACCATGACCTTCATTAAAATTCTAAACATTGACTTAATCCTTAATCCTGAAACTTTTGTATTTATAACATTTTTCTCTGAAATGCTTCCCCACCGAGATATCTTGCCGTACCGAAACTTTTTGAACACCCTGTATATATACGTATAAGAGTACACGCAATATCGTAGATTGGATATTAGGGCGGTTCATGGGATTTGGATAGAAGAGTCGGTTTTGATTATTTCGATCCGCTGTATGGATTGGCTGTTTGTAGAACGAGATATGCAAATTAACTCTGACTAAGCTTAATATATTATCATTTGCTGGTTAACCGGGAACTATTTATTTTAGGTAAAAAACATGTACGGTGATTTGAAGGATTAAATAACTTTGCGGTCGATTTTACTGTTAATATTTAGGAGTCGAAATGTGGTGCAAGTTGGGTCGATGCTACTCAGGTCATGTGGATAGAACATTGAGTTAACAATATATTTGGATTAAATGTTATTTTTGTTGATTAGTTCCTAATTAAGACATGAATAATCCTGATTTTATTTGCGAGTAGATTTGAATATAGAAATGATACGATCAATTAATCTTATTGGTTGTATTCGATTAGTCTCTTATCATTAACATTGACTGAAAAAACATGTAACACTCTTGAACGATTAAACGAACTTACAGTACTAAGCGAAGTTCAATCGTAATCACACGAATGACTTCCTTCCAACAGATTACAACTTCGTGTCAGTTTATGTCTTCCATAGCAATAAAAACCGTTATTAACTTCTTTAGCAGAATACTTCCTGAAAGAAAGCAATTTAATTACACCAAATTAATTTTTTCACAGTTGCTTGGTATTTTTATTTATTTTTGCAAAGCTAATTTCGTATAATAATAAAATTATACAATTAAGCGAACTTGACTGTAAATGAAATTCTATTGTAATTGTATTGAGTATCTCTGTCTTGAGATCAACACTACTAGTACCCTCACTTCTCGCTAGATTTACCACACGTCCAAAGAAAAAGAGCGTTAACGGTTGGACCGCACCACCATCGTAACTGTTTTGCGGTCCTGACTCTGTTTGATCCTCATTTCTTTAACGGGTTGGCCATTTCAAGTAAGGGTATCTATAAAAGCTTAATAGATAAAAGACTAGGGTGGGAAGTGATCATTTCGAAAAAAGCGTTTCATACAATTACAATAGAACTTTAATTGCAGATGAATTCGTTTAATCGTATAATTATATTACACACCTCCTGATCGCTTTCCACAAAAATGTATAACATTTTTTTAAAAATGTTTCACCCTTTTTGAATTTAAGTATGACATATTACATCTGATAATAAATACTACAAAAAAATAATCAAACTTAGTTCTTGAGCTAATTAGACAGCGTTACTAAATAAAATAAGAACCAAAAACACTGTATTAGTCTATTTTTAATGCGAAATAAACTATTAAAGGTGTTTTCAAAATCATTATACTTTAAACATTTCATTACATCGAATAAATTAAGCAGTAAACACTTGAAATGCTATGTTGAGAATAACCAAAAAAAAGAAGAGGAACCCAAAAAAAATAAGTTTTAATTGATTACCATATTAATAGTACTAATACAGATATTCCGTGTATAAAAAATAAAGACTTTTACATAAATTAAATTTATTAAATAGAAAATCTTAAAGGCAAGGTTTTCACATGAGGTAATAGTGAATATAGCAGCTTAAACCCGGCCCTTCGGGAGAGAGTCCTTTGCATTGCACGTGTTACGTGACTTAGCTTTTCGAAGTCTAAGCGCGATGCGAACGCCTGGTGAACACACCAATGAAATCTCCCGAGGCATACGATTGATGGATTTACCGTCTCTGCGACTAAGCGTGCAGTATAGCATATACGTACGGATAGGGCAAGAAGGACGCATGAGGTGGTTCTGCTGCAAACCGTAGTGAAAAAATAAATGATGTAAATATTTATTTACATCACAGAATAAGTTAAAAAATGAAGCAATACGGAAGTTGAATAAATATTTATAATTTATTAGTTAAAGTTTTGAATATTCCAGCTCGTTAAAAAGGATAGAAATTTTGATAAAAAAAGGAAATCAGCGAAGCTTTAACTAACTAGCATAATCATCGCTGATATTTAAATCATTAAACATCATTTATAATTTGCATAGTAGTAATGATTTTAATGGCAGATTGATCTGACAATATGATGTGGAATTAATGGCCTTAAGTGCCAATGGTTAAAATTTTTTGACAAGTTTTATTTAGACGACTTCAGGATAAACAATTATAATTTACACAAAATTTTAAGTCAATTTTTTTTTACTGTGCGGGATAAGTGTCGCTACGTCAATAGCTTTCGATTCTATTATCTATAAAAGGGAGATTGCGATAGTATCGAATTGAAACTCTACTAGAGCTAATTCAGACCGTTATCAAAAAATTTATTGGTCAATGCAACAGAAAGATACAAGAAGATACAACGGAAAGAAAAAAAACGAAACGAATGAAACGAACTTAGAGGAATAGAAGTGGGCTTGCAGTGATAGAAGTAGCTCAGTTTACTTTATTGATTTTATTATTTGTGATTCGCAAATTTATCAAATATATTAGGGAGTGGCCACAATGACGTGACAGAACATGTCATCACGCTATTCTATCCGCTTTCTTATACTATATAATATATACTCCCTTTTATAGATGGGTACTTCATTATTCCAGAAAAACACTACTTACTAAATTTATATTTGATCTACCACAACAAAATAATCCACGCGTGCGGCACGCGCGCTTGTTGATTTTCTAGTAAAGTTAAAAAAGAAGTAAACAACACCGCCGTACTGGGACGCCCTATTTCAAATTGGATGGTATACTCGGACATCAGTTTATCGCAGTATTCGGATATATGTTTTTAAATGTGTTCGACTACTGCTTTATGCCAATTGAATGAAATCTTAAGTCGGACAAAAATTTTCCTATACCTTCTTCTGAAACATAACCTCCATAAATTTCTAATACATTTTGTAATAATTATAAGGTGTAAATTAATTCAATATTGATTTTACTATGTAACTAATATTATTCAAAACAAATAAATCAGTTCCTTATCAAATTACAACAATAATAGTGGTCTTCTTACTGTTGTCCGAGTACTGCTATCAATTTTCTCTTTGTCCGAGTATTCGGTATTTTACCTTAACAATGGATGCTCTTTTTGCTGATTTATGGATGTCTATATCGCATCGTTATTTGAATTGCCTTCATATCGCTTGATATGCACACGTAGAAATAGAAAGGAATAAGCGTTTCCAATATTCAAATAAACTACACAATTATGAGCTTTAAAACTGTTCTATAATATTCAACTGTAACATAAAGAGGTCAATGAAATCATTTATTCTTTCAAATTTCTTTAGGATTTTGGTTGGAAAAAATAACTAGATAAAAATGTATCTGATCGATACTCACGGAATGATATAGATTTAAAAATGAATTATTCAGATTTCATTTCTAGTTTTAGAAAGTAATTGAAGCTTGATCTCTTGAATATAGGTTTATTATCAGAAGTTAATTTATAATCTTTAAGCTACTGAATAGTTATTAGATCTCAGTTGAAAGTTGTCAATGCAAAAACTGCAGTTTTTGTTGTATTCAGTGATGGGATGGCTCCCCATCGGATGATCTTCCGTAATAACAGACCTTAAGAAGTTGCAATTTTCCGACTTCGCCTACTTTGCCACCCCCATTCATTAACACTCAGCATCTGTACTTTAACTTATACAAAATCAAGTATCATTATTTTGAAATCTAAAATCCCCATTTTAAAATGTAGAATGTTACACAGTATTTTGTGCATAAAGTCTCGGAATCGGATATCGCGATAACGTCTTTTCTTTCGCAATACTCTCTACTTAAATTCTTTAAGGTGGTTCTATAGTTACTCTGAAGTCAATTGAGTAAATTCCTCAAAAAAAATTAAAAATCTGCTTTATTTTTATGATTTCAACATTGATAAATTTAAGTCTCGAAGAATTAAAATAACTGGAGATAGTTTTTGTAAAAATTTGTTTTGTTAAAAATAAATAATATTTGATGTATATACATGACTTACATCGCATTACATTATCAAGACTGCAAGAAAACGAATATTAATACTTTTAACAATTAATATTTCATTTTTGGTATATTTATTTTGTACTCGTCACAAAGCTTGAAATCCGTACTTTCCGTATCTCTTTTTCTGATTCTCTCTGCAGCATTTCTCGGTGTAAACGTAAAAAGTTTTTACTTAAAGAAAAATGATTCGCGTATCTCCGTGTGTTAAAAGTACCATATTTAGGAATTTTTTTCTCGAAAATTAATGTGGCAACCGGGGTTGAAAAAAATATTTAAAAATTCGTTTTGATCTCAGGATTAACATATATTTTTTTGTTAGTTGTATGCAGTGTTTACCATAACCATAGAACCACCTTAAATTCCTAGAGTTTATAAGACACTAGACAATCTAAAAAAAATGCTCGCTTCGCACGCATACTCGTCTACACTGGCAACTAGAATTCTCAGTTAGAAGATTCGTCTACAGGGTGTACTTTGCGAGATCAGCTGCTTCGGGACTGCGGTTCCATCGCTTGCGTGCGCACTACCCTATCACTCGCAATGCCGTCACGTCCGATAGTCTTCTCCCTGGAGGGAAGAGAGCATCTCTACCTGGATCTAATGTGGTTCTCCCTGGAGGAAAAAAACCACCATTACCTCATATACAGAATCGGCTCGCGCACTTCTCGTTTTCGGCACTCCTACGTTCTCAACGTGTTGTTCAACAATTCACGCGGAACACGCGCTCTCTATTTCGTACGAACGTATATCTACTACTAATACAGTTACTGTTGGAGACTTCTCTCAAGCTTGACAGGGCTTGTCTCGCTACTTTGTTCACTCACTTATACCTACTCCGTTATCATTTCACGCTCAATCTTAAATATAGCGCGTTCGCATTCATACTTTATACGATGCTTTTCACAGCATTGCAAAAATTTGTATTTTGAAAGCAATGTAAACAATCATTTTTGAGAAAGCAGATTTTCCTTTTTTGGGCAATTTTAACTTTTTGATGTGATAACTTTTTATGGGGGGATAAGAACTGTTAAAAATATCACTGTTTGGCTTAAAAACTGGAAAGAGCTTAGATCAGATTCAGTACTCCCCTCTACAGTGTCTATAGGGGCTTCGAGTTTCTCCTCTCACGCTCTCCCACGCTCTCGCTCTCTCACCTCCGCCCACTCAATTCTCTCTCTCTGCCTCTCCCTCTCATGCGCTTTTCACTTTGGCCTTTGCTCCCTCACTCTTTCTCTGACAAGTTGTGTGAGAGAGAGAGAGAGCGCAGGAATTGTAAAAATAAAATTCACGATAAAAAATATTTTTGTCATAACCTACATTATCGACATATTTTTAAGTTCCATTTATGAAATTCACATTAAAAATAATTTTTTACTTTTTCTTTACCGGGAATCGAACCCGATCCCGCAGATTTGCACTCTTACCGTTAATGCAAATTTGTTTCTCGGTTGGACAACAGTAGTAGTAATTTTTCATGAAAAATTTTTTTTTATAGAAAAATTTTTCTCCGTCTGTAGATCCCATAGTAAACATTATTCCATACTAATTGTCATGTACACGTAAACACAACAAGTAGTACAATCAATGGATTCCTGAAGTAAAACTGAAGTTATATGAAAATAATTTCTAATACTCAAACAGTTCTTGTAAGTGACGTGACAGGGCTCGCTTATATGTGCGCACTCCTATGTCGACTGCTCCAAGCGCAGCCATCATTACGTAAGCTTGTACAAACGGCGGGAGAGCTTAGAAGAGACTAATTCCTTTGTGAACTGTTGCCACGGGGTAGATTGGCAGCAATCGATCAAATGTTTGTTGTTTGTTGTTTGCCTTTCTATACACCTGATATTGTTTTCGTGTTAATTTTCATCCACGAATTTATTAGATAATAAAAAAAATTTGCAAAATATTGAATTATTTATTATTAAATAAGATCCATGATCCTCATTTTACAGAAAACAAATGCTCAAATGCAATGTTACCGTGTTTCATAACAGTATGATCTTTCATATTTTCTTATCAATAGTATATTATAGCTAGTGTGACATAACCCTGCTATCTTCTCAATTTATTTATTTGTGTATAGAAAATTGAATTGAAAATTTTTTTGATCCTCCTTCATTGTGCTGAGTAGTGATGCTTTTCTTGATCTGACGGGGACGATGGCGAAATAAAAACACTTTATCCAAAATTTTTAGCCTGAAGAGGTTGCCGGATTAGTCAACGAAACGTCGCTGAAACTATTTTTTCAAGAAATAAAGTGTTTTTATTTCACCATCATCCCTGTCAGATGAAGAAAAGCATCACTACTTTGTATAAAAAATTATTGAAATTATATTGAAATTTACATTTAATACAGGCGTAGACACGTTAACCGACATTGACCATCACGGTACCGTTGGTCATTATGATAAGCGGACTATCTGCTTGACATATCTGAAATTCTGAATTTTTTCCTTCAAAAAGATGCGTCTAATCAAAAAATTACTAAGTACACTTTTGACTGAAAATTTAACGTAGAATAAGGTGTGATTTTTTATTTTTCGAATTTCTGATATTATTTTTTATTTGAATTTTGAATGAATTTTTTTCCCGGAAACTGTGCGTCTAATTAGTGAATATTTTTCATTCACGCTGAACGTTTTTTTTTATACTTTCCAGATAAGCTACTTATATTTAGATAAATGAAACCGAACAAAAAGAAGAACTCGATACCTTTTAAATATTGATCGATTGAGCGCTATTTTTCTTATTCATTATAAATGTTTGATCTAAACAACAGTTTTAGATTTTTATTTTAAATATTGTTTTATTAATTTGATAACGCAATAGTAAGTATAAATCACATTTATATAATAGAAGAAAACAAAATCAATTTTTTCAAAAAATTTAAATACCAGTTTTTCTGATAATGTTAATTAAAGGAAAAAAAAACATCAATAAGAAATTTGAGGGGGAGTATGCATGGAAAAATTTATCACATGCGATGTATAAGTACAACGAAGGTAAATAATCTATTAAACACTTTCATAACCATTTGTAAAATTTCATTATAAAAATTAATTAATCTCTGAGAAAAGTAATTGAAAAGCCATATGAAATATGTTAGTCATTCCATTTACTTTTTTACTCTTACTGCTTAATTCATTTATCGCCAAACGATAATTTCACTTTCTGCTTCGTCAGCTCCGCAACATGACAAAACCACTCTCCATCCTCAAAATTATACTTCTTCGATGATACTATAATCACGCACAATCTACTAATCGGCATCTCAGATGATCCGACACGTTCGCGCAAATTTTCACAAAATCATCCGATAATTAGATTTGAGATTCCTGTTGTGGTCGTGGTCGATTTATCTATAACCTTCTTCCCCACACTGACGCTCACCCATCCGCGCGTGACTGTAACTTCTTCGACTATCTTAGAAAATTAATTAGTCTCTTAATCTGGTCGACGAGAATGCACATGGAAAGCAAAGATTGATATAATGATTAGAACATGAATTTGGAGTTATTTGGGAACGGTTTAGCGAGTCGAATTCAGTGCGTCAAAAGATGTTACTTCTAGATGCTTAGAAACGTAGTTTATTTCAAATTATATCGTAAAAAGGAAATTAACCATGGATATTAAATAACTAGTAAATTTACGGGTATTTGTAGATTTTATTTGACATTATGAATTCTTATATAGTTGCCTACTTATGTTTTGTTTAGGCTACGATTGAAAAACAGAAAAATAATTATAAATCCTGGAGAGCTTAACGCTTGCAATTTTAGCGAAATAAACCCTTTTCCAATGATTATAGACCATTCCGAATTCGAGAATTAGTTCCTTTAAAAAGAAAAAAAAACAATTGGAGATTCGTGAAATAGTTTTCCAAATGACAAACAACCGATAGGTTGAAAATATCACATTTCGCTGAGATTGTTTGAACGATCTAACTTTCTAATATTAAAATAATTACATTTAACATTAGTTTTGTAAAAGAAAAATTATAATTTTCTGTTTTACTGATCGTAATTATAATTATTACTTGATTACATTTATTTATTTGTATCTAAATATCTGTGTAATTTAATATTTTATTGCATTAGTTTTTTTAATGAACTATATATATACACATAGTTTATTTCAATTTTCAATATATTTTAGTTCCTTTATATACGCTTATACACTATTCTGCCAATAAGATCATTTTTAATACTCAATTTCGCACATGTTTAAACACATCTTATCCCAAAATAACGAACGTGGTAAATCGAATTCAAATTACATCACTTAACTTTATCTCACGCCTTCACGATTCGACAGTATTTCAGAAGTACCTGCCTCAGCAAAAATTTCACAACACCCCTCTCTTATAGGAGCTCTTACAATGAATTACCTGCCTACACGCACACCCCACGCATAATGCAGATAATCTCGTGATACTTATTAAATTTCTCTATTTATACAGTGTTACCAGGTCCTGCAGATGGCATGCACACGGTTACGGGGCAAGGAGCAGCCAAGCGGAAAGCCCTTCGTACCAGTACACACGTATGTGCTCAATCCTAAATCCATTACCATGGGCCAGCTTTACGGCGAATTCGACCCTAACACCCACGAGTGGTAAGTAATTATCTAATCTTTACTCAAATCACTTTCTGAATGGATACATATGGCCCATTTCATGGCAACTGTGACAGATCAAAATTTGATAATTCCTAAAAATTTATTTAATGGTTTCAAATCAGCCCTAGAACACAAATTTCAAAACTAAATTTTGCACTTGATTTTAAACATTTGACAAGTTGTATGTGCATTTTATGTATACGAATATTTAAGTACATTTTAGTTGTAGCATAAATAGGAAACAATAGCAAATATAAAAACAATTTAGATATTGTATTTCAAAATACGGATACCAGAAAAAATTTGTAACAATTCTTCTGAGCATTTGTAAACTTTTTCCTATATAACATACTATACAAAAAATTTCAAGATTTTGAGTTAAATTCTAAAAATTGAGGACTTATGAAAAAAATTCAAAATTTTTAAATTTTCGAAACATTCTAGCTTTTGGGCAGTTGCATATTTTTCTCTAAAATTTCAAATTTATGTTCTGGAACTGATTTGGAATCAATAAATTTTGAGCAATTTTCAAATTTTGATCTGTCATAGTTAACATGAAATGACCCATATGTAACTATAAAATATTGCTAGGATCGATAAACGAGTACACTGTGTGACATTACTAAAAGGTAGCTAGGTACCTGGATACATTTGAGTATGAATAGGAGCGTGTATATATCCTAGCTATGTATATAAACAGCTTTACGACAACCGTGGCGATATAAATCAACTGATGTACGGATGTGCGCTCATTCGAAGCACGTTATGCAATACATATGCAAAGCTGTTCTTTTTATTTTCATCGTTTTGCCTGCGGTTTGGCGTTATTAATTTTATTTAATTAAACGGGCAAAAAGACCCTTGGTATACAAAATTTATACATTGTTGGTGTCAAGATATAAGATCAATAGACTTAATATTAATATTTTTTAACAAACGAAATTGCAACTAAGCTGCTCGTTTAAAAATAAATTCCTAATTTCATTATAATGTATATATAGTTATTTGTAATTTTGAACAATAGCAATCATGGTACTGATGTAACGATTTGATAGTTTGAATATCAAAATGTCTAGCGATTTCTCTGTAATCGTGCTCTAGCCGACTCATTGTTCTATTACTTTTAAATGATAAATAACGAAGAAACCGATATTGTACGAAATATAATAAAGTTTTGTTTTGAATGTTACATTAAAATAATCAGAAATTGAGAAGGGTCAATAATAAAATGCTTTAATTAAGCGAAACTGTCATTCGTGTTAAAATCATTGAAGTTGAAGTTTGCTGACATGTAGAAGTAATATCCTGAAATTATAAAAGATTTTCATCGTATTGATGGTAATTGTTGATTTTTCATGTGAATTAGGGCTAAAGAATTGAACCTATTAAATTCCAGTAAATAATTTTTGCGAAAAATATTTACTGGAAACTGTTGATGAAAGTTTTTAAATTTTTTACCACTTTTTGAGCATAAAAATCATTTACTACAATAAATTTGATACATACATCTCCTTAATCGTGAATTATATAAAATATCAGCAAAAGCACTTCGTTTGAAATTCACTAAGTTACTGAACCAATACAAGTTATTTAATACCCATATTTTACATCATGTAGAAAACATTTAAAATCGTATTAGTAACTGATAAGAGACATATCGGTACGTAAAAACATATTGATTAAAATGCAAAAATCGTGCTTTGATGACAAAAACGAATAGAAATTTTTTTTATGAGTCTAAGTAATTAAAACAATCCAGAGAATTGTTTAATTTTATCTCTGTTTTCAGTAGCGTAAGACTTTTTACTTTTTCAATACTAACGATTTTTTAGCTATCAATTTATTATATGTTAGATTGAGAGGAAGCGGTGAAAATAAAAAAGTAAGGATATAAATGCGCCAAGATTCATCTCCCTAATTAAGGGTACATTATTCTTCTCTTTAAATGATTGGAAGTATATTTTCTTATCTATTAGCTGCATTAAATGGCATCTGGTTTGCGATGTTCAAAACTTTTCATGGAATAAATTAGCGGGAACTTCATTATCCGACTTGTCCAAATTTTGAGCTACGTAATTTCAAGTACATTCATTCATCAGTTTTTTTTAGTATTTAAACTACTTCATTCGAATATTTATACTACTTTCTACTTACTTTTCATTCATTAAACTTGGTAGCATGTCGTAGTATGGATTGAATAATCCTAGTATTTTCGAGAAACGCTTTATAAAAACGTCATTCACTATTCACTGTTGCCAGATTGAACGATTTTTCACCAATTGTGCGATTTTTATACTTTTATTCCGAAGGAAATTGAAAATTTCATTTTAAAATTAGATATAGAAGTATCACCTTTCATTGTCATTTATTGGTTATTTATTTTTTGAATAAAATATAAAATGATAATCATAAATGCTATTAATACAGTAATTTATTTAATTAATCATTTACGTAAATTTTGGCCTTAGTTTCATAAATACATAATATTTAATATAATTTCCATTGCCCGTTATCATTTCTGCACTTTCAAACAAATTTAAAGCTTTCAAGAAAGCAAATATTAATACTTGTACACAGCTATTTTCAATAAACCAAACATATTTTTGATAGGTTGAATACGGAACGACATTTACTGAATGCTTTTATATACTTTGTAGTTTCATAGTGCGCAAAGAATTTGTCCATGACGGAATTGAAAATAAAGTTTACGAAAATATACTCGGAATTTCCATGACAAAGGAGATTGAGGTGCGTTACTTCATAAATAGCTGTTGAGGTTTACACGAATAGCTGGGATCTTGGATGCACCGAAAAATTTTGATCGTTATACCGGTTCTGCTTTAATGAATTTAATTTACGATCAATCAACCTCTCTCTTTATTGATTCTCCCCCTCCCCTCGCCCCTCTTTCTTTCTCCTTATTGGATTCCTTGGCTGTTATTTAGGAAAAAGTATTCATAAATTTTTAACTAGAAAATGGATTAGTATTGCTTTACTTATGCAAGCTTATAAAAAAATATCAGTACGTTTTGGTCCCTGAAAGTCAGAACCGATATTCCACTTCTGAATTTTGATGTATCCAATAGATACGATTCATGAGACATCTTAACAAAGAAAGAAAAAACATAATTTGTATTTATTTTGTCTACAAAATAATGCAGCATTGCTTGAGTCTTTTACGACCAACTGTTGATCATCTCTTTCGACTTTTCTTCTTTAAATAAGTAAAGGATATTATCCATAAAATGTAAATTTAATGATTTTTAATAATGCAACCTATAAAATTCATACTTTCATTAAAAAAGTGAAATTCTATGAAATTTAGTAAACATATAATCAGCTTACTAATTGGGAAAAATATTAAAAAATTGACTGAAAATTAACGTCTGTCAAATATGAAAGAAAGAAATAAACAAGCCCTTCGATCACAATATGACGGCGATTAGCAGAAAGCCGAGTAGCAGAAAGCTGAATGATCGCGGCCGGGGTTGAGTAGTAAGAGTATCTGATTTGCAAATTGAAAAATTCGGTTGAAGTTCGAGTCACGTTACTTTTTATTAAATTATTTACGATGTCTACGTCGTAACAGTACTTCGTATGAATAAAAAATTTAATACATTAAATAATTTAAATAAGTATCCAATAAAAAAATTTCCTAAACTTAATCAACATTTCCCCCACACATTGGCGATACATTACTAATATTAATACAATTTTAAGTACATGTTTTGCAACCGAACTCGAGATAAACTCAATATTATGTGAACAAATTGCCCATTACATCGACGGTTTTATTGATATTTAAATACAAATAAATTAATGTAATAAGTTAATAATTAATATTATGAATTCCCGTTATGTATTTCCATTAAATTTGCTCCGAATTTTTGACGACTGATATTCGACGAATTTTGCTATTTCATATTTATATCCCTTATATTTGTCTGTGTCTTATTGGGGGGGGGGGGGGGGGGGGGGGGGGGGGGGGGGGGGGGGGGGGGGGGGGGGGGGGGGGGGGGGGGGG
>JAWWEQ010048788.1:0-15040 GCA_035583055.1 Torymus tubicola | reverse complement strand
CAGTGCTAGTTTTCGCCTCAAAAATTTTAAAGTGTTAGTTTTCGTCCACATGAAGTTTGAAAGTGCTAGTTTTCGTATGGTATGTCGAAGTGTGAATGTGAGTGAAGACGCGAGACGCACACACTCGAACGGCAGGGGAAGGAACAGTAGGTAGACATTTTGCCGCGCGTTCGCGTATTACCCAAATCCCCAGTCATTTGCATGAAATATTGACTATCCTCTTTAAAACATTAATGAGTGAAGTCTGTCATCACAATAAAACTGTTTTGATTGGTTGATGTTGATCAATTTTATTTGTTTGTGGAGAAAAGGCGCTTAAGACGAATAGGTGTGATTTTTTTTAAAATTAAATTTTTAATTTTAAATATTCTAAAAGTAACTAAATTAAAGTCATATAAAAAACTTTCATTATTAATTCTTTTATAAAAATTGTAGTAATGCCACATATTTAAAATTGATTAACCTTAATTATTTTTAAAATAAAGTGACGAGCTATATTGACTATTGGATTATAAAATGCGAAAATTAAAATTGATTTATTTTAATCACTTTAATTAATGTATCTATTTTTATTAATTAATATTATTATTTAAATAATTAATATTAGTCGAATATTTCTACTTGATTAATTAGTAATTCAAAGTAAAAGTATTACTTTATCACAAAATTTAGGTCTTTTTTTGAAACAATGTATAGGTAGAGCGTCTCGCCTGTAAAAAAGGCATACTAACATTTAATTTCCTAATGTTTTACAATCATCATTTTAAAAAAATAACATTAAATTTATAACAGTTTTACAAGAAAATGGAAGGTATAGGGCGCGCAAAGCGCGCTGAACGTAGCTAGTTATTTATATAAATCATATATATATTTTTGCACGTTTGTTTTCCCTCTCTTCCGGGCACGGCGGGAGTTCTCGTAAAAATACGCGGTCGAGACAAGTGCAAAAAGCACAGCCCCGTTTACGCTGATAAGACGGCGCGCGACGACCACGCGAGTACGCAGTGCGTTTATAGGTGTGAACCCCGGATGCTTGCGGGAGTGCCACGCTTTCCTCCCTGCTCTAGTTTCCTTCCATCGTATTGAATTATTTTATGTATAAATAGAATTTGTAGCCCCTTTTTCCCGTAAAACATTTATTATCATTAGGCTTTTTTTGGGAGCGTTAACCACGGTGACAAGACACTTAGAGAAGAATTCCCTCGCCCCTTTTCCGCTATAAATTTACTTATACAATATCTTTGCCGCGCAGTATCTTTGCTTACCAAATCATTTGTTGACATCAATACGTCTCCGTTAATAGCAGTAACATAAGAAATTTAATCTTTTGTTTTGAATTTCATTTAATTTCAGAAATTATAAATAACATCTTTTTCAATAATTTCAGTATAGATCAAACTTTACTTCTTTTACATAAATTTAAATCTTTGCTTCACCATTTAAAAATAAAATATTTCGTTTAATTCGAATCATCAAAATGAAATAAATGCAATTATTAAGTCGAATAACCAGAACTACGTAGAAAAATCCGTTTAGTTTCCCTTTCTTTTTTTGTAGTAGATCTCCCCCAACTCTTGCGAGCGTGTACACGCGATCTCAGATTGAAAAAGAGATCGCATTTTTTTTTATTTATTTATTCTTTTTTTTATTTAAAGCATTTATTGAAACCTATTTGATTTATTTATGCTACAGAAAAAAGGTATACAGATAAATACATTTGAATTGTGAAAGTATGGTAAGTAGTTATTAAGACTTGTCACTCGACGCAATACAAAAAGAATCGCAATTATACATAGAGAAGTTTTAAATCTTTAAAGTACAATCAGATAAGACCGAAAGTATCATTTGACAAGGTTCAATATCGGGTTTGGAAATAAACATTTCAATATTGAAAGGCGGGTACATTTTACTTTTGCGAAGACATGTTAGAAGTTTTGTTCTGTGCGCTTCATACAAATTACATTGCCATTTAATGTGATTGAGATCCTCATTATATTTGTTGTATTTACATTTGGAGTTGTTTACCATATTCACTCGACACAAGGAGGCTGCTAAATTATAATGGTTCGCACGGCACCTGTTGATCGTAACAATAAAATCTCTCGAAAGTTCTTTTTGATAAAACCATGGTTTTTTAGACTCGTTATAATATCTTAAAAAGTACGTTTTGCCGGTGTTGAGACTTTTAATTTTTTCCGTTGTACTTTTATAAGAATCTTTTTTAAAGGAACTGTAACAGTCTGTAAAGTGTATCTTTCCTATGTCAGTCTTATTAGAAAGGGTCGCTGCTTTTCCTAATTCGTCTACGGTTTCGTTACCGCTTATGCCTACATGTGAGAGAATCCAATATAATTTAACTTTAGATTTGCGAGATAAGAGCTCATTATATTTTTGTTTAATTTCAAGGATTATAGGGTTAACTTTCACACTTATGCTTATTGATTGAAGGGATATGATTACGCTTAAAGAGTCAGAATAGATATGAAAACAATTATTTTTTGTTTTGATAGCTAGGTTAAAAGCTTCAAGCATAGCTATACACTCAGCTGTGTATATTGACGCATCTCTATTAATTGACTTTGTTACAGACAGATTTAAATCAGGGCTGTAACAAGCAGCTTCGACAAAATTGGCTTCTGGAGATTTACTACCGTCAGTAAATATTGCGATCGAGGAATTACTTTTGCTTTTCCGATGTTTGTTAAAAGCAAAGTCAGCATTGTTGACTTTTGAAGCTTTTTACCTAGCTTAGTTGAGGCCGGGATTGTTGTTATAAGGGTATAGTAATCGTCAGTGTAAATATTGACGTTGTTCATCGTCATCAATTTTCCACCTTTTTCAACATTTTCGATTATGCACGCTAGCATTAGCCTTTTAGGTTTATTTGTGCTTTTTCTTCTGAGAATGTAGTAAAGTTTTTTAATTGTTGTACAGGTTAGAGAATTGACATTGAATAAGGTTTTGGTAAAGAATCTGTTACATAGGTATTTCACGCGATCTTCTATAAAAGTAAGTTTGGACTTAGCAATAACGATGTTAGAGGGAGTTGTACGACGGTAACAGAGAGCTGATTTGATCGCAGAAAGTTGAATTCTTTCAAGTTTGGCAGACATGGTCTTTTGTGAGGGGAAACATAAAAAACTATAATCGAGTATGGACCGCGTAAAGCTTTCATGGAATGTAATAAGTGTATCGGGACAGGAGCCCCACCAAATGCCACATAAGAATTTGACAACGTTGAGCGCCTTGGAGCATCTTTTTATCAACGAGTTTGTGTGAACTTTGAAGAGAAGCCTGTAATCTATGAATATTCCAAGAAATTTACTATATTCAACGGATTTTATTTTGTGTTCACCTATTATGATTTCAGTTGTTCCAGGTAAGATTTGCTTCTTGTTGAAATGAATAAAATTGGTTTTTTCGAAGGTGAGTTCTAATCCGAGAGCAAGAAGGTTTTCTTGGAGTATTTTGATGGCGTTCTGTAAGATTTTTTTACCTCTTAAGATTGATTTGCATTTAAGGTTAACAGTTACATCGTCGGCAAACTGGGAAATGATAACGCTTTTAGGGATGCCCGTAGTGATTTTGATAATGTATATTATAAACAGGAGCGGACTGAGTGCACTCTCTTGAGGAACTCCTTTGCATACCCTTCTAAACTCACCTTTCAGGATATCAGTAAAAATAAGTCTATCGTGTATGATGAATTTTATAAATTTGATCAATTGTTTGGAACAACCTATAGAAACTAGTGTGGTCAGTAATAGGTCTGTATCTATGTTATCGAAGGCACCTTTGACGTCCTGAAACGCTGCTAAAACATCTTTTTTTTCGAGAAAGGCTTCTTCTACTTTACAAATAAGTGTCGTTATATTATCCGCACAAGAATTGCCCTTTCTAAAACCGTTTTGGCTGGGCGGAAGTAAGTCATTATATTCAACCCACCACTCTAATCTATTTTTAACTAAAATTTCGAATAACTTGCAGACACAAGATGTTAGGGAGATGGGTCGGACACTGGTGCTATCCGGTTTATTGATGAAGTGAATAAAAGATGTTTTCCAGGTTTCTGGGAAGTCGCTGTTTACAAACATACGGTTAAAGATATCGAGTAGGAGTACTTTGAAATTAATCGGTGTAAGTATTGGAGAGTTTCAAAGTCAATGCCGTCCATACCCGATGAGGATTTGGGGTTTCGTGAGTCTAAGGCGTAATTAAATTCGCTGAAATTAAACGGGTGGTCAAAAAAGTCATTATTTTCGCATTCAGGAAGCCAGTTAGGAACGGCTGAAGCTTAAGGAGGGCTTATTTTCAGTAAAGCTGAGTTGATTCTTTGGCCATCCTGTTTATTTTCAGTAGCGCTTAATGGTACACATCTTTTGTCCATTTATTTTTGAAGACTTTGCATACCTTCCACACATAAGAAGAGTCAGAGTGCACATTAATGTTTTCGACAAAGGTTTTGAAACATTCCTTCTTTTTGTTTTTGAAAGTTTTTCTTGCGATGCTGCAGTATTTTTTGTACTCAATTAAGTCTTCGAGATCGAGGCTATATTCCCATTTTTTAAAGTGAACTTTAGGTAATCTCTTTATTCTTTCGCAGTCAGCATCCCACCAGGGTTGGGTTGGGTTGGGTTGGGTTGGGTGTATGGTTATGATGTTTCGGTTTGCGTGGTCCATTTTTTTGGGAGTACTAGATATTAATGCAATTTTTATGGTTTCGATAAATCGATTATATTGATCGCTAGCTTTGAGATGGTCGTATTCGTGTAAGAGAGAATTCTCATATTTTTTATCAAGTTCCTCTCTAAAAATGCACCAGTTTCTTTGAGTGCTTTTGAGCTTAAAGGATTTCTTAGAGTAATACATTTTGGCGAGATTGATGTTTATAAAAATTGGATAATGGTCGGATCCCCAAGTTTCATCACTTATTTTAAATTCGATTTTGTCGGATGAATTTAAGGACGATAGTAAAATATATAAATTAGAAGTGATGTTTTTGTGAACATCGATATAAGTTAAGGAGTCGTGATTATGTAAAAAGAGATTATGTGATTCTATTGCCTTGAAAAATTTGTCACCATTTGAGTCGGTAGATTTGCAATTCCAGACAGCATTATGGACATTAAAATCGCCAATAATTAAACTATAATTATCAGCTATTAAGTTATGAAATATAGAGTCCCATTTGTCCTGAGGTAGCGAGAAACCTGGGGATCGATAATATAGGAAAAGATCAATCGAAGGATTAAAATTGTTTATATGAATACCGCACAGTTCCATTGTAATGTCTGGAGTTTTAATTTTAATTTCCCTAAAAGCTAGAATTTTGCGAATGAAGATTGCGAGGCTCCCTCCTTTCATACCTTCTCTGTCCTTGCGATAAGTTACAAATCCTGTAGTAGGGGCAACTGCTTCAATTTCTTGTTGTCTTGGTAACAGGCTTCGTGCGTTCCAGTAAAGAATTCTTAAGGATAATGCTTTTAGAAAATGATTTTTATTGTCCATTATTTAAGTTAGTAGTAAGATTGTATGCTTTCGCGTCATAAACTTAGTTTCGTTTATGTAGTGATAACTTGGCTTTTCATTTCTTCCTCCAATGCTCTCGATTGAGAAGAGTCACTGTTTATAGTTGGCTGATCCAGTAATTTGATCAATTTTGAGAACTGAACTTTAAGACTTCTGTTGGATAAATGTGTGTATAGTTCGCTTAGTAATTCTTTAAGACAAATCGGTGTTATATTGGTGAATTTTTTAATAACGTGGAGAGGTTCTTGATTGTCGTGAGTTTGTTCAAAAATAGTTTTGAGCGTATCGTAGTTAATCCCATTTTTAACCGTAGTATTGTCAATTTGTAGGCGTAGTGGAGATAGTAATTTCTCTACATCTCGGGTCTTTGAACTCTCTACTTTCTGCTTTTTTAAAGCTTTTTTCGGCAACTGAAAACCATCAGAGTCTTTTGTTGCTGTATAGTTATTTTCAGATTCGGATTGAGAAAGTTCACTAGAATCAAAATCAGTATCGCTCACTTGCGTCAATACCTGTGTTCTCCCAGAAGACGTAGTCGATAATGGCCTTTTGTTGATGAGTTGCTCTGCGGATTGTGTATTAATTCAAGGAATAGAAGCATGTATGAGCTCCTTCTGTGATGAATCTACGCTTTTGGAATGTGGCATTGTATCTTCCTTGTTTATGTTGTGAGAAGGATTTTCCGATAAAGTTGGATAATTCTTAGCCAAATGTCCTTCTTTTTTGCACAAAAAACAGGATAAGCTTGAGTCAGAAACAAAGATGCGAACAGAGAGATTATCATGTGTGATTACAAAGGTCTTCGGTAATAATTTGGTATCTTCAGGATGTAAGTAAACTTGCCTCCTGAAGCTCATGATGTGAAAGTGGCCAGTATCGGAGGCTCTAATGAAAGAAACTTTAGATTCTAGTCTTAAATTGCGGTTTGTTAGTTTATTTTCTACGTCTTCATGAGGTATTTCCGGACAGACGTTTGATAGGATAATTCTTTTGGATCTTAGTCTTAATGGATTTATTTGAATTTCTTCGTTACCAATTTTGACGTGTTGGTTTTGGCTTATTAAGTTATCAACAAGTTCTTTCGATGATAGGTAGGCACATATTCTGTTACCTGATACTCTGGATATAAACTTCATATTTTCTGGTGGTACGATTTTACTAAGTTGGTTAACGTATTCTTTTATTGGCACTCCTTGTACTGAGTGAAGAATAATTCCTTGGTCACGTTTTGGAAATACAGCACTTTCAGCGGCTCTAGCGTAATTCATGGTTTGACTAGTCGGTAGAGTCAGAACTTTTGTGCTTTCAGTTTTATTAATCTGAGAACCGCCCTCTCTGTACTCAGAAAGGGCAGGATCGTTGGGGTTTTGAAAGGAGCCTCCTCCTGTTAAGGAGGGGTCCGACATTGTTAGTTAACGTTCTTTGCACTGCAGGAGAGTATCACAAATTTTATTAGACACTATGAATGAAGGAATAGTCACACGTGATACTGTAAACACACGGGCACGGACTGTTGCCGATACGTCCGAACTGTTCGACAGTCAACTCGCAAATCATTTGAATAATATAAATGTGACATTTATAATGTTGAATATTGTGCTTCAATTCAAAGCATTAGTTTTTCACGATAATCACAAAATACTTTTTTTTTGTAAAATTTTCTCAGTTTTTCAATAAAAATATTTTCAAAGCTGTATGTTTACACTATCCCTCACATACCTCTAAATGAAACATTAAAATTCAGAAAGAAAAATCCGCCCCAAGGTATCTCCACCAAAAAATTCATGGAGATATCTTTTTATTGTACGAAGTATCTGTATAAATCCTGGAATAGGCCGCGATCATTTTATAACCTAAAAAAATTCATTTAGCTTTTGATTTTTAAAAAAGGTCATATACAGGTGTGAAAAAAATATATTTAAATTCTACGAAAAATTACGAGAAAAAAAGTCTATATAACAGGTCGAAATTTTGCTTTCTTTTTGAGATAAAAATTCATGAAAATGCAAAAAATTAATACTTATTCTTCGCGATTCATCAACGGTATACGATGCCGAGAGCGTTTCTCCTACTCCGGCGCCATCATACGTGCGTGAGAGAGAGCCGTGCGACTCAGCGCTCTCTACGTGTCTCTACCGCCCCCACTACTATCAAGCACGCCGACGACACAGCGCGCTGCCTTCCGGCGCCAGTTCAGCGCACGACGGCCGAGAGACAGCAACATCAAACTCGCTTCAAATTCAATAAAGCACTAAGTTGACTCTACACTAAAGTTGTCAATCATTTAACCCACGATCATTATTAAAGCCTAAAACATTGGTCCTTCGAGCCGGATAGTGAGAGGACAAAGTCATGGCCACACTGAGGAGGAAGTTTCCATCTTTCTTCTATTCTCACTTTCGAGTGGTCTAGAGAAAGCACATTTTCTCCCAACAGGTAAGCATTAATACAGTGTAACGTGGTCGTGAGTGCCGAATCAGTCGCATGCTATCGCATGCCGACTTCGCGCGTTTGTTGCTGTCTCTCTCGTCTAGTTAGCCTCGGAGTGCGTTGCTAACGACTCCAAGACGTCGTCAAGAGCGTGCGCTGTAAAGCCAGTTCTAGTCATCACGATCGTACGTTGATCGGCAGCCATCTTTTTGCAGTCAAAAGCAACAAGTGGCAATCTACAACTGTTGCGTGTGCTCTCAAGCCCGTTTTCGAATCATCGCGTTCGTACGATGATCAATTAAACGTGGCTAGCAAGAGCCACGTGTTTACGGGTTCACACGAGCCAACGCAAGGATGCAGCGTACACGCACGGGGTCCACATCACTCAAGCCAGGGACTACCCGCGTGCAGCGTACACGCAACGGGGTCTACAACAGGCAAATCAAGGAGTACCCGCGTGGAACCTACACGCAACGGGGCTCACACCAATCAATCCACGGATCACCCGCGTGCAGCCTGCGCGCAACGGGGCTCATATCAGCCAAGCCAAGGAGTACCCACGTATCAGCGCGCCACGGGGTTCACGCAAGTCGAAGCACGGATTACCCACGTGGAGCGCGAGCTACGGGGTCTACACCAGTCCATCCACGGACTACTCAAGAAAGCAACGGATACATTGGCCCAATAAATGAACACACGTATCGTTCCAATTAATTAACTTGATTTTTTTTAGTTTGAACTTGGGTTTAATTTACTTGAACTTGGTGAACTTGGCCTTAATTAACTTGAACTTGGCCTTTTTTAGCATGAACTTGGGTTGGGTTTAATTTACTTGAACTTGGTGAACTTGGCCTTAATTAACTTGAACTTGGCCTTTTTTAGTTTGAACTTGGGTTTAACTTACTTGAACTTGGTGAACTTGGCCTTAATTAACTTGAACTGGGCCTTTTTTGTTTGAACTTGGGTTTAACTTACTTGAACTTGGTGAACTTTGCCTTAATTAACTTGAACTTGGCCCTTTTTTGTTTGAACTTGGATTTAACTTACTTGAACTTGGAGAACTTGGCCTTTTTTTGTTTGAACTTGGGTTTAATTTACTTGAATTTGGTAAACTTGGCCTCAATTAACTTGAACTTGGCCTAAGTTAGTTAGAACTTCGATTAAATTCACGTGAACTTGATGAACTAGGGTTTGTTTAGTCTGAATTTGGATTCATTGTGAATTTATTTTGGGAATTACTTCAATGTTGTGCTGAACTTGGGTGCAATTACTTATCATTGCGACATACTTATAATTTGGACTTTGCAGTTACACTGCTGCCTACTGCTACGTCATCTCAACGTCAACCCGACTGCTGACCCACGCCTGGATGCATTCCTGCTTCAGCAGCTGACTACGTTGCAGGGATAATTGCAATCGCGACATCTGCAGTAACTTCACTTCAAGTTCTTCACAACAACGCTGCGGATCTTCAGCTGATTCATCGTGGAACGGTAGCAGACGCAGTTAACGTCCCATCTTCAAGCGCATCTCAACTTCTATTGTATCATAAGTATTATAACCTAGGTTAAGACTTAGATGTAATTACTCTTACTATTACTTCTCTACTCTCGAGTGGTTAAGAATAGTTTATTACTTAAGTTCAAATAGTCAAATTTGTTGCTAGTCGTTTTTATTGATCTCAAAAGAGTTAAGTCTTCACTTTAATTAGTTTAATAACTTTGATCTCAAAATGAAGGAGTATCATAAAAAACAGATGGCGCTTCAAGTTAAAATCGCAAATTCATTTCATAATTTCAAATCTAAGGGAAAAAAATATGACAGAAGGTTACGCCGAATCACGGTTAACCGGGTTGAAAGAAATTACACCACATTTATGGGTAATCACGAAAAAATTATGCTTCTCAAGGAACTTGATAAGAAACATATCAATTTTACAAATAAACTCGTTGATTTGGTTGAAGATAGTTTTTATGACCGCAGGGAAGATTTCCTTGATTTCTTGAAAACTTTTAAAGTTAATGGTGCTGCTCAAGATGCTCCTACCTCCGCTGCCACTCTTCCAGTTACTGCCCAACATACAAATGTTTCGTTTCAATCGTTACCAAAAATAGATTTGCCGAAATTTTCTGGTAAATTCTCAGATTGGGAAAATTTTCGGGATGTTTTTTGCGCAGTCATACATCGTCGTGAGGACTTATCACCCACTATGAGATTGTATTTTCTTCGCACTAACCTCACAGGAGAAGCACTAGAAAAAATTAAATCTCTTCCCATTTCGAATGATAGCTACGATGGATCTTGGACAACCTTAATTGAATATTATGAGAATCAACGCCTGATTGTTAGCTCTCATATTTCGGAAATCTTGTCAGTCAAATCCATGAAGTCAGATACCTCATCTGAAATCAAGCGTATTGCTAGGGAAGTTTTCAATCCCATCGCTAGTTTAAACTCTCTTAATAGAGCTGCTTCATTAGGTGGTGATTTAATCGTTCACTTTATGTTAAATCGTCTCGATTTAAACACGCGTAAAGAATGGGAAAGACATCTTGGTGACAGTGTCGTTCCACCGACAATGGAAAAACTTCAAGCCTTTCTTCGAAGTCAAACCCTCACGCTAGAGGCCATCGAAGCTGGTACTAAATCGTCTTCAAATAATAATCCAAAAACACAGTCGCCTAATCCAAAATCTCGAAAGTCAGAGTATGACAATGCTCAGTCGGTTTATTCTCATCAAACTTCATCAACGAATCCACCAAAAAAGAAATGTTCATTTTGCAATCACTCTCATTTTACAAATAGATGTAAACGTTTTCTCAACAAATCGATTCCCGAGCGAAAGGAATTGATTAAATCTTCAAATCTTTGTTTCAACTGTTTAGGTAAGCACAATGTGAAAAGTTGTACTTCCAACTACCGATACATTCTTTGTAAAGTCAAGCATCACTCCATGGTGCACTCTGACAACAATCAAGCAATCAGTTCGTTGCAGACTGATCAGATTGACTCAGCGACCAGCACCTCTAGTCCAAACTGTGACAATTTCGTCACAACTAAAGACGATCAATCTGCTCTTCAAGCAGTCTTCCTCAATAGTGGAGAAAGTACTAAATGTACAGGAGTACTTTTAACAGAACCAAAATTCAAGTTCGTGCGCTGATCGATCCTGGATCTCAAATCTCACTTGTTACACAAGCTATGTGTAAATTGCTTTCTCTAAACTGTAGAACCAGTCACACGCACATCCAAGGTATAGGTGAAAAGACAGCTGTTGTTTCTTCTAAAGTTGCTCGTCTTACTATACAACCGTATTTCAATTCAACTTTCTCTTTGGAAGTTGATGGCATTGTTTTGCCAAAACTCTCTTCGTATAGGCCCCCCGTCGTAGCTGGTATTTCTAATTTCGAATACTTAAGAGGGCTGCAGCTAGCAGACCCCAAGTATCTCGAACCGTCACGCATCGATATTCTTCTCGGTGCTAGCGTTTATGCGCAAATTATTGAAAATCAAATTGTTAAGGGTCAAAGTCTTCAGCCGATAGCACTTAGTTCCAAACTCGGATGGTCCTTAACAGGTAATCTCTCTTCATCAACTCCAGAAATAGGGCTAGAATCTATCTCTCTTCATTGCTCAAATACTTGCGAGCAAGAAGCCAAACTTTTGGAGCTCGTACAAGATTTTTGGAGGGCCGAGGAAATATTTGTCGATAAAAAGTCTTACTCTCCAGACGAACAAACCTGCGAGGATTTCTATCAAAAAACAAATTGTCAAGACAAAACAGGGCAATATATAGTAGATCTACCCTGGAAAAGTCGAGACCAGTTAACGTCTGCTCATCTAGAGAGCTCTTATTCTGCCGCATTACGCGCACTCACTCGTCTCGAAGCTAACTTCGCTAAAGACGAGAAACTCAAAATAGCTTATACTGATTTCATGAAAGAGTACATTGACCTTGGTCATATGAAAATTTGATCTATCTTCTAACAAATCTCAAGCCTTCTTACATATCATGGAGTGTGGAAAGAAACAAGTACGACAACCAAATTACGTACTGTGTTTAATGGATCGAGTAAAACCAAATCGGGTGTCTCGATCAACGATCTTTTACACGTTGGACCCAATCTTCTTCAGAATCCTGTCGCACTGATCTGTGCCTGGCGTAGGTATAAGATCGCTCTATCAGCTGACGTGGAGAAAATGTTTCGTCAAATTGGTGTCGAACCAACTATCAGTCGATTTTATGGCGTTTCAATAAGGATGAATCTGTTCAAACTTACCGCCTGACTACCGTGATGTATGGATTGGCATGTTCTCCTTTTCTAGCCATCCGTACACTCTTGAAACTAGCCGAAGATTATGGCAAAACTTATCCGATCGCAGCGGAAGCTGTTCGCTCAGAAATGTATTCTGACAATGTGCTTTCTGGTGCACATTCACTTGATGAAGCATTGTCAAAACAGGCTGAGTTAATTCAACTTTATAAACAAGGTCATCTCAACCTTCGCAAGTGGACTTCAAACAATGTTGAAGTACTATCTTCCTTACCCCCGAATATGTTAGCTGCCAATTCCATTGCCTTATTTGCTTCTGACACCGCTGTACCAGTTTTAGGTATAGATTGGCAATCTAATACTGATTATTTTAGCTTTCACATAGAAAATGCTCCTTGTGACCAGCCATTTACCAAACGTTCAGTTTTGTCAAGAATTGCTCGGATTTTCGATCCTATGGGACGGTTGGCTCCTATCGTAATAACCACAAAAATTATTATGCAGTCGCTATGGATTCTTAAGATTGGTTGGGATGAGGATCTTTCTTATAAAATTTCTAATCGATGGAAAGTTTGGTTGCAAGATCTTCATTATATTTCTGCGAACAAAATCCCTCGTTGGATTGGATACACTCCAACTTGTGAACTTATTGAAGTTCATGAGTTTGCGGATGCATCAAAATTTGCGTATGGGGCAGTAATATACCTGCGCTTAATCAAAACACAAGAAGTGCTTATTACACTTCAAGTGGCCAAAACGCGCGTAGCTCCACTTAAAACTTTAAGTATCCCTCGCTTAGAACTTTGCGCAGCTTTGCTACTCGACTGAGTCATACTTTCGTCGAGTTACTTCCGTTAAAGATTGATAGTATTCATCTATGGTCTGACTCTGCAGATGTACTCTTTTGGTTGAAAGATTAACCATCAAGATGGGAGTTTTCGTAGCTAATCGGTGCTCAGAGATTCACACTCTGTTACCTAACGCATACTGTCATCACGTACGATCAGCTGACAACCCCGCAGATGTAATTTCACGAGGTATCGAGCCCTCAAAGCTAGTTTCGCATAGTTTATGGTGGAAAGGTCCCGCCTGGCTCTCCGAGAATAACGAGTCGTGGTCAAAGGCCCATGACGAGCTTAATTTTACTGTCAATAGCTGCAATCTTTAACCTAGTCCTACTCTAGTCGCTAGCAAAGAGATGCCTAATTCTGTCGAGAGTACTCCAGGAATTTGGACTCTTATCAATAAATATTCGACATTAAACAAGTTATATCGAGTGGCCTCGTATTGCTTCAGATTCTTCTCCAGAATGCGTTCGAAAACTGAGTGTAAGGCTACTTCCCGTCCGGTCGTTACCTTTTTCACTGTTCTTCAATTCCTACTCTGCCATCACACTCCGACTTCGAAGGAGATAAGTGCTAGTGAGATTGAGAACACCAGATTTTGTCTGATATATCTAGTTCAAACAGAGTATTTTAAACTTGAACTCCAACAGTTACAGAGAAAAGGTAAACTTTCAACGAAAAGTACTCTTTTACGGCTAAATCCCATGATACAAAATCATTTTATAGGATGGGCGGTCGACTTTCTCATTCTCTTCTAGAAGAAGATGCCAAGTATCCATTTATTTTACCTACTGATTGTTACCTTACTACTCTATTAATTGAGGATGCTCATCAGCGTACTCTCCATGGTGGTGTTCAATTAACACTTGCTACTCTAAGGCGACAGTATTGGATATGGAAAGGACGATCCGCTGTCAAAAAAGTCATCAAAGCATGTACTACTTGCTCTCGCTATGCTGCGCGAGTGCCCTCCCAATTAATGGGCGAGTTACCCAAATCTCGCGTCCGACACTCTTCACCCTTTGATTGCTCATCTTCATTTGTATGGTCACTAGAGCTGTTCATATCGAGGTTGTCGAGGATTATTCCAGTGAAGCGTTCATCGCTGCATTTCATCGGTTCACTGCTCGTAGAGGTCATTGTAAAAAATTATATTCGGACCAAGGAACCAACTTTGTAGGCGCAGATGCTCAATTAAAGCAAATGATCGTCGCTTCTTCTTCTTTTTCCTCGACAATTGTTAAGTCTCTCGCTCAAGAAGGAACTTCGTGGATCTTCAATCCTCCCAGTGCGCCTCATTTTGGGGGCATTTGGGAAGCCGCAGTTAAATCGGTAAAACATCACATGCGCCGAGTCATTGGAGACCAAGTTCTCACATTTTCGGAGCTTGTGACTCTTATGTGCAGAATTGAGGCTTGTCTTAACTCCAGACCACTAGCAGCTCTCACCGATGATCCTTCTGACCTTGAATTCCTTTCACCTTCTCATTTTCTCATTCAACGTTCTTCATTTATAGTTCCGGAAAAAGATGCCACCAACTTCAATGTTCCTCCAGGAAAGCGTTGGCTCTTGATCAGCCAGCTGACGCAACATTTTTGGACCAGGTGGTCCAGCGAGTATCTGACGTCCCTTCAATCCCGCAAGAACTGGAGACAGCCTCAACCACCAGTCGCTGTGGGCGAACTCGTACTCGTTCGCAACGAGCTTACGCCTCCAGCCAAATGGCCCATCGCACGCATCACCGCGATTCATCCAGGGAGTAATTGAATTACCCACGTGGTCGATCTGCCGACGGCCACCACAACTCTACATCGCCCCATCGCCAAGGTCATACGCCTCCAACCCTCGGATTAAGGGCCGTTCACCATTCTGACCAAGGTGGGCCGAATGTTCGCGATTCATCAACGGCATACGATGCCGAGAGCGTTTCCCCTACTCCGGCGCCATCATACATGCGTGAGA
>JAWWEQ010048787.1:0-15047 GCA_035583055.1 Torymus tubicola | reverse complement strand
AGAGTATGTTGAAGATATCATAAGATTCGAATTTTAAAAGCAGCAGATCAAATGTAATAGCAAAAAAATCTAATATGGTTATATAGAGTTGTCTTAAGTAACTTTATACTTGCATGTGATTGGCATAACTAGCCAAAACAACCACGTTACTCTATATAATAAAATACTCGATAAAAGAACATACGAAGCATGCAGTTAACCTCGTGAACATTTCGAAGCAGTTAACCTCGAGGACATTTCGGAGTAGTTGATGAAATGTCACAATAGAATGATACCTAGTTTAATGTAATATAATCAATACTTGCCTTCAGAACTCTCCTTCATTTTATTTAATTTTTAATGTTTTAATTACCTTTGTTATAAATATTTAGTTAATTTAGTTAATTTTGGAGTTTCATCATTATCATCATTCTCCAAATTTTAATATCCACAAACCAAAATGGAGCTATGTCCATGAACTACGTTCTATCTAGGTTGATTCCATGCGCCTCGAATAACACCATGAACAAAGAAGGGCTTCTCTGTTTCTAGGGCGGGACCGCGGAACGGACCACACAGCGCGGCGCAGCGCAGGGCAGCACAGCGCAGGGGGGGCGCAGTGCATTTGTGGATTCTCCCGTGCAAGAGGCCTAAATATTAATCCAAATTTTATATAAAAAAAATATTTACGTAGAATTTTCACGCAAATAATGTACTTATTTATCTTCAATGTAGAACATTTTTGTGGTAAAATATCAAATTATTTGATATTTGATTGATGTACTGATAATAGCTGAATTAATTTTTTTTTATACTTATCGTTGAATTTTAAATTATTGAGATTAATGGGTAAAGGTTATTTCATAAAAATTCTTTTCTACAATTTTCTTTTGTCAATGAATTTCACGTATAAAATTAATTGAATAAAAAATTTTATATGTTTGCAATTGAAATAATTGATCATAATTTGATTGAATGAATATCGGACTTTAAATACATTTATCAATATTTTTGTAAGTTATATTATTTGTTTGATAATAAAATAAAGATATTTATGTACTTTTAATATTTAATAACTGCTACTGCTCATAATTATTTATTTTTGTAAATAAAAAAAAAGTATAATCCAAAGTAAATAAAAATAAAGTATACTATTATTGTAGTTAAAATTTGTATTCATCTTTTTACATATTTGAGAAAGATATTTAATGCTAAAATTAATGACTTAGAATATGTATTTATATAAAAGAAATCAAGTTTACTAATTTAAAATGGAAATTTTATTTTACGAAAAAAAAAATTGCTAATTGAAATATTCTAAAAGATTCTGAAAAGTGCATTTGTAAGATGCCAAGACAGTTCAGAAAGAAATTGTAAGGTATTTTTCTTACTTTTCTTGTACTGAATGTTTTCGAATTGTGGTACCAGGGTTGCACAAGACTTATACGCCACTTTTAACAGCTTGTAATTTTCGATACAAAATAATTTACTTTTTCAATGGATTTTATTGGTTTAATAAAAACAATGTATAACGATATACAATTTTTATAAAGGTGAAATTGTTTTCTTTATTCAAAAAAGTAATTTTTAAATAATTTGCAATTAGAGTATTAAGTATATCATGATATAATTTGTTTGTTCGGTCAAACATTTTTGTAATATTGTTTTGTTTGATCGAAAAAGTAATTTTTAAATAATTTGCCCTATAGTATTAAGTATATCAAGTTAAAATTTCTTTTGTTTTATGAAAAAAGTAATTGTTGAATTATTTGGAAGTACAGTATTATGTATATCAAGTATAAATTATTTTTCTTTGATCAAAAAGTAAGTTTTAAATGGATTATGACTGCAGTATCAGAGTGCAGCAACATCCTCCTTGACAAGTATAAGGAACTAAGTGGTGAACAAATAAGCAGGGCGACAATATGCCATTCAGATAATGATATGGACTTAAATTGCATTAAATATAACTTAATAATGTGTATGTTTGTATTTAAAATTAGTATATATAAAAAGTATTTGTACTTGATACTTCTATATCTTAATATGTCACAAATAACAGCCTGGGGGTTATTAGACTATGGGTCTGAAGTTTGCAATGTTGGGACGTAACGAAATAATTTCTCACAAATAAATAAAACAACTAAAAATTTGCACGATACAGTGAATTCTTTATTTTAATGTTGGGTTATACTATAAAACGCTAAACACATGAGAAAATTCAAAATCTAACATATAAAAGTAAAAATAAAAAAAATTTTCTAAAGTTTCGTTGCACTCCAACGATGCAAAGTTCAAACCCTAATTAGACTTTTGTTATCCAAGATAAATTATTTGTTGTTATTAACAGGATCATTACTAAGAATGTATAAGCTCTTTCTTCTCTCAGGATCTTTCCAGTTATCTTATTAATGATGTAAAATAGATGAATATAAATATCAACTAACATTTACTTTTTGGTTAAAAAATGGTTCGGTAACAAAATATGAGCATGAGTAATTCGTGTGTCATATAGATCTGAGCAGAACCAGTTTCTGTTTGAGCCTGTACAAGGGGTATATGTCTCATATCTATATTTTATTATTATAGATAGATATATATAAGTAAATAAATATAAATAACTTGAAATAAATTTAACAACTATAAATTTTAATAACGCAACAATTACATTTACAGTGTACAACAATAATACATGAAAATTATTTTTTTTTATTTAAATATGTCATCCTGGGTGTGAGTGTAGAGGTGTGTGTGTGCGCGTGTCAGCGCAACTTTTTAACTGACTTATGGGGAGGGGTCGTGGATTTTCTCTAAATTTTAGTATGTTGTACCTTATAAAAAAGACTGCTTGTCCATTTTCTGCCCTAGGGATTTCTGAACCTGAAAAAATACTATTGAAAGCTCAAAAACACTTTGCCTTATTTTCAAGACCAATATACTAAAGACCTGTCATCTGATTTTAATCCAGCAAGTTTAATTTTTTTTTCGTTTCAGCTTCTAGTTCTTATAAAGAAATTTTCAAATCACTAAGTCGGTCTATTTTTGGGAACCAGTTGAATGCAAAGAAAAATTTGACCATGTTTTTATGATTGCCAACATTGCACAGACTTGGGACCTTTCAGTAAGTCGCTATAGATAGGATTTGATATTATCTTTAAATTTTCTCAGTCCAAGCCCCATATCTCTTTCGAATACTTTTGATTGTTAGAACTTCTCGTTATACTGAGAAAATCTAAACTTCAGCACAATACAGAATATAAAAATAGTCAAAAACCATTAATTTGATCCCTAGAAAAAGTTCCAAGGTGGTCTAAAACTGATTTCCGATCTTTTGAAATTAGGGAACCAACTTCGTGAAGGGTTATTCATCCAGTTCTAAAGAATTCTAAAGATCTCTACTACCACGCTAATTCAAAAGCTTAAGCTTTAGTTTCATTACCTCTCATGAAATATTCTTTTTAATCTAGTATAATTTGTTGTATAGATTTTATTATTATTTATTTTGGACTTATATATATATATTTTGACCCATATGCATATATATATATATACATATTATCACGGGGCGAGGGGATTAGGTCATCCTGGATGCCAAATAATTATATTTATTATTGCTAGCGCTGAAGCAGTCAAACTCAACACATAAAATAAAATAAAGTTTATTAAATCAAATATCAAATCTCATAATACACATAAATCTAAGGGGTTCGTGATGGCACGAACAAAAGCTAGGACGCCAGGTGCAATGCTTTGGACCGCTCGCGGAAACGAACACAAGATCAAATCTTTCTCTCATTGAGGCTACAGCTCCAGCACGGCGGTTGAGCTGTAGCAACGGGTCGCGCGGATGACGTCATAGACCACGCGGTAAGTTACTATGCGCACACACGCAATTTAAAGGGGAAAGAGGGAGGCGACTTACACTACGACCAGCTAAGCTTCAGCACTCGCTCCTTTCCTTGGCACGCCTCCTGGACTCGGCAGACGCTCTCCAGGGTGGCACACACTCGCCAACCCGGTTAGCGCGGCACGGCGGCAGCTAACGAGGTTGATCGGACGACGGGCGGATACGGAGTAGGCAGAGGAACAGCATGTTCCTCGCTACCACGCCTAAGCCGAACTTGGCCCTCTTCGTCATCCTTCGGCCGAGATCGGCTACCGCTCGGGCTTGACTCTCGGCGAGGGACGGGAAGGTAGTACATGTAGAGGACAATTTAGGACGGGAGACAGTCGCATGTGTGTGTAAAATAGTACACAAAACGTTCGCGTGTGCTCGTTTTTGCGATGCAGTGAGCCTTGACGATAAGGCTTGCTACTCTGCGAACTTCACTTATGCGACTCCTTATGTGATAGGCAATCTGCCATGTCACAATATATATATGTATATGGGTCAAAATAATATTTTTTTAAAAAAGCGTGCGCGCACACGACCAGAAAACTACCGAACTGTGTTGCGGTAATGTTCTAAAATAAGGTTGAAAAGGTTTGGTAGTCATTATTATACACCTCTATCCTTTTTACTGGAACTATTACTATATCGATATCTCAATGTATTTTTCTGCTTTTTAATCATTTTTAAAACCTTCTAGAATTAATTAATCTTAATTTATTCTTTTAAGTTTTATAAGAGATATTTTATCAGTAAAAAAAAGAATACTTTTTTACATTTTTAAAGAATAATTTTAATAGTTCTTTTGTAAGTGGAAAACTTAAAAAGAATGTAATTTAGATATTTTTAAATATATAGCGGTTCTATTCAATATTTTTCTTCTGTTATTTTAAACCAAACTGTTTTCATCGTCAGTGGTAAGCGTACTAAAATTTGCATTATAATTTTTGTCGAAAGTACTTAAGAAAATCAGTAAGGTTTAAAACGCAAATTTTATTAGTTTTTTGAAAAAACGAATTAATTATTCATATTTTATGTTCTTATATATTTAACGGGCATTTTTCAAATAAAAATATTTAGAAATATATTTAAAAATGATGCGGGAATTTCTGAATGGTTCAGCTGGTAATGTGGTTTTAAATGAAAAAAAAACTACTTTGACAGCTGGATCATTCAGATCATACTTCCATCATTGAGGTTGTAGTCTGGTAACTTGCACGTTCTTTTATACTTTTTTCATTTTTAGGGGAAAAAAATTCAATCGGTTTGATGATTTAATATATTATTAATTGTATCTGAAAGTGTACAAAAAAATTTTTTTCTCTTAATTGATTTTGTAGTTTTATAATACTCGAGTAAGCACCTCAAAGCAAAGGTAAGTGATTGAAACGAAAAAATTAAAAATATTATTATTCTGTAAGCTTGTTATTCTGGTTGGAAGTAGGATTAAACAATTTTATTGATAAATAACAAAATAATGGACTTCGAAAAAAAGTAACTTTTTTGGTGAAAATGGAAAGTTAGATCTGAAAAAAAGATCCTAGTTCCTGCGAGAGCTGTTGATGAGTAGAATACCATATCCAAATTTCATCCCATTCGGTTGGATAGAACATTTTTTATAACCCGAGCCGACTGTAAAAACGTTGTTTCGAAAAAAACGCGTTTAAAGTTTTAACAACAGATTTATCATTAAAAAATCATATGTACATTAATCATCTATTCCTGGTGCGTGCAATAAACCTTGAACTTCTTCATAGGCCTCATTTTTAGTCACTTTTTCTGATCTGCGACTCACTCTGGCATTTTGAAAAGTATAAGATGCGTTCTTCTCCGCGTTCGAAATCCGAGAAACGACCCAGGGCGAGCTCGCTATGCAGAGAGCACTGCTCAGTCAGACGAATCTGACTGGCTGACGTGCTCTCCTTTCCACATCGCCTTGAGTCGGCTCTGCGTGGATGGTGATAGCCTTCGCAGGCTATGACAGAACCTCTCTTAGGAGGTTCCCTTACTCGTGCTCGCCTCGCACGGTGTAATCCGCGGCGGTAGCGGCGTTCGTCGTTGCGGCGGAACTGGCACATCCGGTTGCTGCGACTTCTTCTTCTTCGCACGCCGACACTTCTTCGTTTGCACGAGTGCATCGGCGGGCGTCGTCTCCCTCTTCTCGACGGAGAGCGCCGCCGCCTCTGCTACTCGTGGAAAGATCGCGTCGGCGTGTGAATCAGCCACCGGGGCCGTCGCCGCAACTGTCGAGACAACCGCCGCCTCCTTCCTTTCCGCTAAGAAGCCAGAGTGGGTCGGCCCGCATCGAGGGCACGTGCGCAGCGTTATTTTCAGTCGTTCGCAGTTATAGCAGACGAGCGTGGACCGCGGTTCTGCGCACTGTGCCATTCGGTGCCCCGGTCGACGGCAGTTAAAGCACGTGAACGGCTTTGCATTCACTCGCGGGTCGTGGACCAAACCGCCAAACTGGGTGCCCCTTATGTGGCACCCATCCTGCTCGAGCCATTTACCACGTCTGCGCTTTCGCGCGGGCTCGGGAGGCCCCGCGGGTGGCGTGCTTTGTTGCCGCGTTCCACTGCCGCGTTCCACTGCCGCCCTCCGTCGGCCGGCCACTCTCCTCTCTCTTCCTCCTGCGTTGGCTCCGATCGCCTGGCGGAATCTGGGGCGCAGCTAATGCCGGCCTCTTCTCCCGCCACGTATCGTGCCGCGCAGCTCGCAATGCAGGGCGCTTCCGGGGGGAAGCGCTGCGGTTGTTGCCATCGAGGGGTTTTCACCTCTCTCTGGCCCCTCTCGCGCTCTACCCCCCGGACTCGCCTGCCACTCTATTGGCTCGATGTCGAATAGCACCGACATCAGATTCTCCTTCTGCAAATTTGGGCCGTTGCCCTTCTTTTTCTTCTTTCTTTTTCCGGTACCCGCCCGCTCGTCGTGTTCCCGGCGGCGTTCCTCCTCCAGAAATCCGGCCGGCGTGATGTTCATGCCGGCATACAACCCAGGTACGTTCTCTACCCGCCGAACACCACTTCTAACCGCCGGATCTCTGAGGCGCTCGAACAGCCTCGCCGAGGAGACGGGCTCCGTATCCCACTCCATGGGTGCGGTCGCAGGTTGGCCTCCCGCTATTCCAACGGCTCCCGGAAGCATCAGAGGGAGTGGATCAGACACCTCCAATGTTCCTTCGTGGCCGAGGGGCTCCGGTCTGTCTCCCGATCTGCGCTGCCGAGATGCGCCGTTTCTCGTCTGCTGGCCCGCAATCTCGCTTTGCTCCTCCGTCGCCGCTTCGCTATCTCTAGCCTCGGCAGCAACGGGGCCAGCGTCGTGCGGGGGTTCTCCCAGCAAATGAGCCTCCGTTTCGGCGTCTATCTCGCCCGACATTTCGGCCGACAGCCGGGCCTCCTCGTCCTCCGGAATCGCCGGCAGCGGTACTACTAACCGCGAAGCAAGTACTCTTTCTCCCCCACCAGTAAGGACGAGCATGTCCTCTCCAGTGTCTCGCGAGCAGGGGGCACTTACGCCTGCTGCGACGGCGGTACTACCACCCATCGCGCCTTCGCGGTGCTCCTCTGCCTCTCTACCCGTCGGGGCTTCCCGGAGCCCCTCCGGCTCTATTTGCGTCCATGATGCCCTTCTTCTCTCCTCTTTCCCTCCGAGCGCAGTCAACGAATCTGTAATCAAAACAAAACAAAAATACCTTTTCTTTATTACTACCCCTTTCTACCGTTCGCACATTCAATCATTGACAAAAAAAACAACTTTTCTTTGACCAACACCCTCATTAATCACACATGCACCCGTTACCATTTCTTGTACTAATTACTAATTCTTTTTTGCATTTCTTGGCGGCATCCACCGTTTGAGTTCAGAAGAGCTTTCGCTGTCTGTACACTGAATTTCTCGAAGCAACGCACGCCTCTCCCTTCGATCATGCACGCTACAGGCCGATTGCTGAGAGCGCAACGCCTCTGCCCCCCCCCTCCTACGCATTTCGAGGTACGTATCTCCGTATTAGCGAGTACACTACGTGATACTCCCTGGTTAACACTGGTCGCGCCCGTTGGCTGCGAACCTGACGCCGCTCTCCGCCTCTGTGAACATGCGTTAGCAAAATGGCCCGGCTGACCACATGCATAACAGACGGGGAACGCACATTCACTCTGCTTATGCCCGACGTTCTTACAAACAAAGCAACGTCCCCTAAAGCCCGAGCTTTCGCGATTACCCGTGTTTCCTCGTGATCCCGCTGCTCCGGTGGGAGGTACTAAATGTGCGGCCGGCAGCGCACTGCTTATAGGGCGGCCAAGGTCCACCCCCGCGTGCAGCTGCTGCGGCACCTCTCTAGTCGGCGCACTCGTAGGTACGACCGCATCTACCCTCACATCCACCGCGGTATTTCCACTGCCGCCTGTAGTCCCGCTTGACCCCTCCGCCCTACGCTTCTTCCGCTCGGATTTCGACACGCGGCTCCTCGCGTTCGCGTCCGCTCCCTTTTCAGACGACGCCGCGCTCACCATACTCTCTTCCTTCCGGAAAGCCGCTGCCGGTATTCGCGATTTCCCTTTCGGCGGCGGGGGTACATAACGCGTATCTAACTCGCGCCTCTTCTCATATTCAACTCCCAACTTCCCAAGTTCCTCAAAGTTCTCTACCGATTTTCCTTCTAAAAAATGCCGAAATTTCGGATGCAAATTTCTAAACACGATTCTCAACTGTTTTGTCAGTGACGGAGGCCGTTCAAACCGCGCGATGATACAGCGAACGTCCGCTAAGTAGTTAGCGACTTTCTCTTCCGGAGCCTATGTTCGATTTCGCAGTTCATCATATACATCCTCGCGATCTAACGTACGTACGAACCGCTCCCCAAATAAACGCTCGAACTCGGGTAACGACCTCGCGTCACTACCGACGGACCTAAACCATTGCAGCGCTCGCCCCGCCAAAGCGGAACGAACAGCTTCCAATATGTCGACGTTAGACAACCGATAATATTTTTGCATTTCGCGGATTCGCTGCAAAAATTCCTCGGCGTCATCCGAAGACGACTCCGCGAAAGAAATGTGTCAATCCTTGAAAGCTTTCACCGCATTTCCTGGCCGAAATAAGCCTGATCGGTGTGTTCCGCCGGCACTTCTTCTATCCGTTCCAGAAAAAGCGGCGCTCGGAGTGGTAGCTGCAATTTCCCGGCCGTCGCTCTCGCTATCCGAGCTTGAAGAACCCGACTCGCTATCCTCATGTGCGCGTCGCACTGATAGCTCTCTACCCGACTCTCCATCGCGGCTAAAAAATCGTGAGAGAGTCGGCTCACTATTCGTTTCGTTCAACGGGCGCGTCGAGTCACCTCGATTCACCCGGAACAGAGTACGCCTCACTATTTCCTCCCAATCAACTAGAACCGCCCCGCTCTCCTCGGCGGGTGTGCTTGCCCCCGTTGGGCGCGCGCCCACTTGGCTATCCGCGGCGACCTTGTACACTGGCCCTTGACTATGAGCGCGATTCCCCGCGGCCTCTCCAACCCTTTCGTCCTGCCTACACCCGGCTACACGCACGCGTTCTTCCCCCACGACGTGATTGCCACTCCGCGACAATTCTTCTCTAAGCTCGCGTCGCAAAAACAGTCGCGGCAGGGCGACTAACGCGTTTCATATACGTGACTGCGACTGGGGCGCAGGTGGATGTGGCTCATCTTCCCCCGCCGGTGCAGTCGAAGACACTTGCTCCGACTCACCCGGTGGTGAGCCTCGCAACTTCCCTCCCGATACCACGGGCTCTGCTACACGTGAGTGACTCGCCGGGCCTGCCGGTGCCCTCTCACCCGGCCCAGGCGGCACCACCTCTTCGTGAGAGGATTGCGTCAGTAACTCTGACGTGGTTACTGGCAAACTCTCTTTCCGGAAGTCGGCGTCGTAAACTGGCACGTCAAGCCCCGGATCCGCCTTCATCACGTCGAACCGTAATCTCCGATCGCGCAATTCCTCGAGCGTCCCTTCTGCGCTAAGCCCGTCCTGGTCGAGCAACACCATGAGCAGACGCGGCGTCAGTTTCACCACCACTTCCTCTAACTCGCGTACGCCCCGATTTCGGCGAAGGCGTCGCATCTTCCGCGCGTGGCCCGACGCAGACATCGCAAAAGACTCTCCCCAACAATTAAGCGCGAAATTAATACTAGATTCCGACAGTAACGCTAGGGAAATGCTAGGGCCCCCCACCCGGAATGGCTAAACTTGACCTAGAAGTACTCTTCACTCCCTTGGCCAACAACTTCTACATTCGCGTGCGTTTGTGACGCACAGCGAACCTCGCAATCGGTGTGCTGTCGCACCGCCGCACTCTATACCCACGCGTGCAATTAAATGCACAGCGTGGGTCACGGAACAAGAAAAATACAAAAACAAAAAATCAATAAATGGTATGTCAAAATTTATAAAATCACACTAATACTAGCTTTAGCTAGCACAACACAACTAACTACAACACAAATACTAGCTTTAGCTAGCACAACACGTTATGTCTACTTAATTAAAAATCAACCTCAGTCCAATGCTCTCAATGACGCAAGTCTAAATGCACGACGCTCGTCGATATTTAAAAAAAAACAATTATCCTGAGTCAGCTCTCAGCGGCCGTAGTAGCTCACTACTCGCTGATGGCGTTCTTACGTGCGCACTACCCCCGCACAACACCGCAGGCGCTTCCGCTCTGCTGCTCTCTATGCGCGCGCGTGCAACTGAACGCACAGCGCGGCCTCTCAACCTCCCTAACTCGCAATAATTCCAAGTTACTAAGCTTGCGTAATTTCGCCCGCGTATTTATCCCGGAGCAAATGCAACTATTTTCCCTCACCAACCCAAACTAAATAGCTACAAAATAAAACTAATCCGCTTCAGTTCGCACAACAAGAGCTTCGGTAACGTTCCCGAAGTTATTAATGCGAGCTAGTAAAACAGATTTAATTTACTTCCAGCTATCATTTAATTAATTAAATTCTCGAAATTAAAACAAATAAAACAATTCGGCAAGGATATTATTCCCCAAATCCCGCGAATTCCCGTAATAAATTAATAAAATCAATAAATATTCACGTTGATTCAATAACAATTAATTTAGTTGCTAAAATTGTTGCTCCGAAATAACTAAGTATCTATTAGTCAACACACCCACAATTGTTACCGTTAGAAGCTACTCGAGAAAGAAATTCTAATTCCTCAAAATAATATTCACGATATTATTCTTCATGTTAAAATTTCGTCGGTTTTGAAATTGCCCTTGCTTTAAAGTTTCGCTCGCCCGACAATAACACGACGATAATCCCCTCGAGTAAACACGGTAACAGCCGAGTATGTACGCACAGCGAAAACAAAGTCCCCGCGACTTGCGTGACCTTCGCTCTATGCGAAGCAAAGTCGTGACTTTGCTCGCCTCTCTAAATTCTTCGCGTTTTTGAATTTCCGAAAACACGCGCCTGCGAACGAAAATTTCCGCAACAGCCGAATTCAATTTCGGACTTGTTCTTCTCCGCGTTTTTCGTCGTTGCCGAAATTGCCTCTCCAACCCAACCCAACCCACTCTCTCAACCTGACGACAATCCTGGCAGGATCGCCATTTGTTATGTTGCGCTTTATTTTCCCCAGTGCTCACACAGCAACTAATTTATTTGGGGCAGGATCCGGAGGCGGATGCTCCGAAACTCTCAATTGCGTTATGTATATTTATTTACTCTATCCTCTTAACAAATCGACCCGACAATTTATAACGTGACTCTACGGTATCGGCAAGCCGTAGCGGCAACGGCGACTTCCGCTATGCACGCAATCCGCCGCACGTAGTGTGCGTGGCCTCGCAACCGGGGGCTTTCGGCGCCCCCGCACTCTATGTTCAGGTGATCGCCGTACGCTGCCGATTACTAGGCGCTCAACGGCGATGCAACCCTCACGCTCGCAAAACCCGCGCGATGGCCAACACGAGGCCGAGAATCTCTGTTACTCGCCTGTCTGCGGAGATACTGCTGCTGGCTTGCTGTCGTTTCTGCCGGTGTTCTGGCTCCGCTGTGGCTGTGGCTGTGGCTCTGGTCGCAGGAGGCCGGCCCGTGTGCCGACGGAGGATGGTGTCGGCGCGGAGCAGCGTTGCCTGGTGTCGTCGACGAGGCGAGGGGGGGGGGGGGGGGGAGCCTCCCCGTATCCCTGCGGCTTGGCAAATCTTGCGCGTAGCCTCTTCCTCGTGCCTCGTGGCGCGTGGCTTGTCTCTCTCTCGTGCGGTGCTGTGCGATGGCCGTTCTCTTTCTCTCTCTCTCTCTCGAGGTGTGATGGGTGATGGGGTGAGCTAGTCTAATAGCTACTGTTCCGGCCGATTGCTGAGCCGTGACTGACTTTACTCGCGGTAAAGCCGGCGACGCTCCTTCTGTCGTTCTCCCCACTCCGGCCTCCTCCCTTGGTGCGTGTGCCTCTCTCGGTGTGTGTGTGTGTCCCTTCACACCTCGTTGTTGCCAAATCCTCAAACAAATAGAGAGCCCGTGTAAATGAACGCGCAATTACTTGTGCGTACACGGGCTTCTGGCCTGCGTGAGCGGGAATCATGCGAGGCGACGAGGGCACTGCTATTTAGCGTGCTCCTCGTCACAATATATAAATATTATAAAATGATCCTGACTAAATAAATAATCTCCCTATTGCAAAAATGACCTTAATGGAGCGTAGAAGCTTCCGATATGTATAGAATTTTCTCGGAACGTTCTAGAACAAAGCAAAAAGCCTAGAAATTTGCATTACGCATATGAATTCGTCCCCTATACTAGCGTTTCAGTTAAATTTCTAACTTTCTAATTCGATACCTCCGTCAATTTCCAATAGATTTGGTCGTACTAAAAATGAAAATTGATTAAATTTTAAACGAGCTACAGGCATTTGAAGTTCATCAAAAAGATAAATTAACAATTCTAGAAGGTGTCAAAGTTGATAGGTTTAAAAAATGATTAAAAAGCAGAAAAATACATTGAGAAATCGATATAAGTAGTAGTTCCAGTAAAATGACTACCAAACTTTTTTAACCTTGTTTTAGAACATTTTCGTAACACAGTCCAGTAGTCTTTAGCTAAAAGAAAGTTCAGTAACGCATGGAAAAATGTACTTGAATATTGCAAAAAAAAAAAATTTTGCGAAAATCGTCACATTCGAAATGCCATATCTCAGTCTATTACTAATATTTTTGAACATGTAACGAAATATTTTGTTTTGTCTTAAAAAGACGAAAAAATTGTTTTTTGTCGTGTTCAAAAATATTAAAAATGTTTTGGAAAGTACTTGAAAAAACGAAGAATTTCTTTTTTTGTACGTCAAATAAAATTTAAAACTCGCTTTTTGACAAGCATTTAAAAATTGGTAAAAGACTGCTAAAAATAGGCCATTTTTTACCTTTAAATGGCCATATATTGGCCTCTAGGGCACCTAGATGGCTGAAATTTGGCAGAAAATATTTTTTTTGGTGTAAAATGAGCTCTTAAATTTTCAGAAAAATCTATGAGATACGTGCTCACGCATTCTTAAAAAAGTATTATTTTGCCCATATTATTATCCCCTTTCATCGATTTTGCTTTTGAAGCTTATGTAGGACACATTAAAGAAATTAATTTATAATATATAATTGTAATTCTTTTTCGTAAAGTTCTAACTAATTTTAATTAAATTTATTTTATTATTTATATCTTTCAACTAAGTCTTCCATATAATTCAAATCATACTCTTTAAGTAAATTATTGCAATATTCATTATACCTAATTTCTTCACTCGCAATACCCACGGCGCTCTCTCTCTCTCTCGCTCTCTCTCTCTCTGTCTGAATAAAGCTCGCTGCAACGCGCAACCTCCCGGTTGCGCTTCTTACAAGCGAGCGCGTCTTCTTGGCCGCTCGACTGCACACGCACTCACCTGCGCCGCGTGTCCGCAGAGTCGGCGGTATCCGCTCTGTCGGCTACCTGTATAGAGGAAAAAGAAGGGGGGCGACGAAGGCGTGCGCGAAATGACAACGCGTGTCTGACTGAAAATTAATGCTCGTTTATTGAGCGTGTTCAGATACAAATACTGCACAGAACGTCTCTGTGCAGTGAGAGTCGGTGCGCCCTCGCTCGCTATGTACCACGTGTGCTCGACGGCGCCGTCGGCCGAAGTCGGGAAATCGGACGAGGCTCGTCGGGAGAAGGCGTGTGTAACGCACACGCACCTATCCGCGCGGCTCCCGTAGCCTCTCTTCCTACGCAAGCACCTTCCACATGTGCTCGCCTACTCGCATATACGCACTCTCTCTCTCTCTCCCCCTCCCTCTTTCGGGTTGTGTGTTGCCGAGTGTCTATATTTAAAGAACTTTTATTCATACTTTTGGTGAATATCTGTGTTGCTGAAGGATCCCATCCATGGTCCACCACAACTGCTTCACATCTGGGAAATAAATCCCATCGCAGCAAGTAAAATAACGGTGTCATCTCATATTTTTGGCAAAGTCGTCGAGCAAGGTTAACTTTTCGCCGTCTCATCCTACAATCATCGTCCATCAACGGTCAACCTCAGCTATTACCCGTATTACGACGTCCTAGAGTCAACATCTACAGTGTGAACATGCCGATGGTCTCCAAATATCGTCAACTACTACTTGTTGGTACACTCCAGAGGTATGTATAGTATGCGCAAATCGTGTATAGTCTGTCGAAAATCTGCTATCCGCAAACCAGACGGTATTGTTCGGTGCATTGCTTGTAAAAAACCATTGCATCTAAAATGTTGCGATGCTAGTTGGTTCCGTAACGGGCATTCGCTCTGTTGCTGTGCTATTGACATTCAACGTCATCATTCTGTCTCTGTCATAATTAAGTCATCAGCCAGACAAACAAACCCACAATTCAAACAGCCGATCCAGCACAGTCATCGAAAGTATTCTGCGAGGATGAGAGTGTTTACAATCATGTGAGCAGCACAGCTGATCGCACTCATCTAGCTATCAGACCAACCCTCGAGCACTTATCAAATTCCACTACTGTCTCTGTCAGCGATCATACCATGGAAGAAGCACCTGTGTGGTTCACTTCTTTTGTCGAGGAATTTCGGGCTGCTAATTTAAGAACCCAAAATACGATCTCTGACCTAGTCAATAGGGTCTCGGCTCTAGAAGCAGCCACCAACACCAGATCTACTGAAGACCA
>JAWWEQ010048786.1:0-15052 GCA_035583055.1 Torymus tubicola | reverse complement strand
TGATTATGTGACTTACGTGTAGTGATGGTGCTTCAGAAGTGTATTGAAAATTTAAAAAGCTCCTGCTTCATAAGCCTATCCTTCTTCATCTGCATAATTTTCTTGTAAGTTGATTTTTAATTTTCTGTAGATAATTCTTTTCTTTTTGATATCTTCAGTTTTTTATTTTTCTGCTATCATTAATCGTTCCTTGTCTTTTTTCTTTGTAGTAGAGATAACAAGATGTCCAGGAGTAGCGTCAAGTCTTTTAAAAATCCTCAAGATGCCATACATTCCATCATTAAAGAGGATCATAGTAAGGCTTGCTCCAAGTTTTAAAGTATCCAGGCCAACAAAGATGTTCTTTGGACATATTTTCCAAAGAACACCATTGAATGATTCATTGGAGTTCTGGGTTTGGGCTGTAGGACACTTTTTAAGAAGCGATGCAGATGTCATCTTGATAAAAACAGGACGGATGGCATTCATCACTGCTGTTGGAAGTGGTGTACTATGATGGAAGTCGCTCAACTGCTTGGTGGCTTTGGCAGCTTGATATCTACACCAAGATTGTCTGCCTACTGGACAAAATTGATGCTGAGGATGGTCGTCTGTAGAGCCTATGTGATACCAGATTGCCCAGATAGCTCGTATCATTCCAGAAAGTGAGTTTGGATTATTTCTAATAGCTCCTGTATAATAAGTTTTTATTGTAGCTATTCTTTTTTCAGTCAAGCGACCTTTACCAAACAATCCTTTACCATCACTCAATTTCTTCTTTCTCATATTTATCCCCAATTTTCTCATGCGATAGCCGAAGCGTTTGCCTACATGTCCAATGCACTCCAGTTTTTCAATATTTATATTTACTCTATATGGCTGTGCTTTTACAGTATTAAAGTATGTCTTTGAGTCCCCATCTCCAATGTATTGGGTATATTGTGCATTATCTTCTGATCTTTTGAATATTCCGATTATACCAGCACTTTCCATCATGCTGGATGATCGAGAATAATTTTTTTTACAAACTAATCTGCGGGTACTGTACCAGTGCTCCCACTGTGCTCTTTTGGGTAGACCATTTTTCTCTTGCCACCGCGTACACATTTGACAATACGAAGTCAACGCTTCATGATGTAGAACCTTCTTAGTTTCCGTGCCAATAATTGTCACATCTGTATTTAAATATCTGAAGCTTCTTCTTTGCCAAATGCCATCCTCAGTAACTTGAAGGATTCTAATGCCATGGTGTTCGTCTCTCTCTTGTTCTTCTTTAGTTTTTTGTTCGTCTTCTTGTTGATTCTCTTCTTGTTGCTCATCTTCTCCTTGTCGTTCCCCTTCTCCTTGTTGTTGGATTTCTTTATTTATAGCATTTTCTATACTTTGTAGCACTTTTATCTGCATTTTTATAAAAGCTGTTGTTACAGGTGGTGGTAAATTCATTACACCGCAGAAGGCTCACAGCTCACTGAGGACATTACCCACAAGTCTGGATGCCAGGACCGATCTTTGATTAAGATCATACATTGTGTTTCTTCGTCCAACCATTTCACAATTGGGGAAGTTTTGAATGAAGCCACATCCTGCACAGCACAATTTGTAATCTCCTCCAAGGCCCACAATACAGATTTCTTCAAGAATTACATCTTTTCCGCACAGCTTACAGCAGGTAACTTCATTTATAATTTTTCAAAGCAATTCCAAATCAAATAATCTGTAACCTTCAAAATTTGATTTTGGATAATCTTGTTTATTCAATTTAAGAAACTTACCAAGTAACTCTGAAACAGTGGAGAACCGACCATAATGTTATGAACCTTCAAAAATCCATGTTTCCTGAAGTGCTGAAATCAGCTATAGAGAGCATCAATTTAGTAACAATTATAAAGAACGGATTCAAGACTTGTGGATTACTTCCATTTTATCCAGAAGCAGTGAACTACAACATTTTAAACAAAATCAAAAAACAAAAAGCCGTAACTCCCTCTCATGATCATAAAAGTAGTGATACAAATAATTCTGACGTATTAAAGTTATTTGAAACAAATATGCTGTTTTTAAACCTTTTAGAACAGTTTCAGAATCATAATTTTGATGAACCTTGGAGTGGTGATATAAAATATCAAGAATTATTTGAAAGTTGGAAGAAAATGAAAAAGTATATTACGACACAAGGCCAGTAAAATAAGAAATGTCTCAGATCACATGTAATGCTCGGCCGAGGCGAAGCCGAGGTTGATAAACATGTGATCTGAGGCTTTCTTTTTTACTGGCGATGGTCTGTATACTATTTTTCTGCTCGATGGTGCCGAAAAGCGGCAACTTCGCAGCGGCTCGAAAGTTGGCGCTTTCCGGCCGGAGGGCAGAAAAAGATTTGTGGTAGGTAAACTTATATTCACATTATCTGTTAGAGAATGAAGAAGAAAATAGAAATATAGCAGTTGATAGAGCATGTTCAAATATGAATGATTCTTTTAGTAAGTTCTAAAATTCTTTAAAATTCTTTGTGCTTTAAAAACTAATTTATTTATTGTTTAAAATTCATTTATATTTTTACAGGGGAGAGTAATATTCCTACAATAAATATGGATGTTGTTGAAAATATATCAAACGATTCTTCTACTACCTCTCTAGATATGAAAATGTAAATATTGATAATACTACTACTTCTCTAGAACTTGAAGATCTAAATATTAATATTAATACTGTATCTGACATTTCTGCCAAAAATGATTTAAGTATAACTAGTTATTGTGAAGATACTAATTCTCCTGATTCAAATCCACTATTGAAGAATTATGAAGGTAAACGTTTGTAAAATAAATATGTAACGAATTATAAATAATTATATATTATATTTTATGAGTTTATTATATAATTTCAAATTGATGATCATTTTTCAGATGATATTTTAGATTTATCAACAACAAATAATACTATAGAACATACAGATGAGGTCATGAGTGAACCCAATAAGCAGTCAGGGAAAGGTATGAAACATAGATGTAACGATAGCATCGTAGAAGGCGAAGATAATTCTGTTGATATAGAAAATGCTTTCGGTGTAAAAGAATCTGAGTCTACAATTAATAAAAATACAAAAATCTCATCAGATTTTAAAAAGTTTTAAAAAAGTTTTTGGAATACCAAAATTCAATGCAAAGAAAGCCAAAAAAGGTAAACCACAGAATGTTCCTCCAGTTTCAGTTTTCGAAGATTTCGTAGAAGCACTTCAGAAAAAGGTGTAACGCGAACTTTGTATTTGCGCGCGTTCTCGTGTCCCGCACACGGCCAGGTGTTTGCTCTGCGCAAAGGCGCGATAGTCGCAAGCGACAGGCGGTACTGAGGCGTAGTGCCAAGTAAGAGAGAGAAAGGGTCCTCTTTTCCACTTGGGACCACGCAACGAACAACACCGTTTTGATTACACCATCGAGGACTCTCTCGCTTCACACCGAGGACACGAGGGGCAACGCACATGAAACGTCTCCTGCGCCACCGAGTCAAATCGTCTGGTCGATTCGTCCGTCAAGTGTGATATTTGGTGAACGGGATACATCGATAGAGTCAAGGTACTTCCAGGCAAGGTGGTTGAAAGAGGTCCCAAGTGGGGAGAGCCAGCTCCGGGTTTTTATAGAGTTTAAATTTTATGTGTATAATGTTCAGTAAATGAGAATATGGTGTTAAATTCCGATGAGGATTAGTATGCGGAGAAATGCGAATTTTATAACGGTGACTGATATTTTGTAAACAGTCGTTTGGTTTTGCGTGCGATGAACCGATGATTTATTCATGCATTCTTTTATATATATATATAGATTAGAAAAATAAAGACTCATGCTTAATTTTAAACTTTGATAATTATTGTAGTTCATAATTGCCCATTTCATTTTATTCTAATAAATAGATCCACACATATATTATATATAATCATGATAAAATAAATTATATGGATAAATTAATATAATAAATATATAATATTGTTACAAAGGAAAATGATAAAAAATTAAAAGGAGAGCAAATCTTGAAAAATACATAGAATAAAGAGAATATAAGAAAAATAAAAGAACAGGAGTAAAGAGTATTTGTGTATTTGTGCTGTGGACTCTACGGAAATGGGATGCTACCTTTATGTGTTTACATATTGTGGTTACCGGGTCGCAATTCTTATAATATGAACAAACTAGAGCAGCGGATGTTCTCATCCTACTCGTCCCCGATGTATGCTCTCAAGTCCGAGTGTTGCTTGTCTTATGCTGATGCGACGGATATATTTTTGGGAGTAGTGGCCGCGCAGCCCCTCCCTGTTGCTTTGATTTCCGGAGTGCTCGACGATTTCATAGATGTAAGTTTTGATGTGAAATTTTTATGTCATTTTAATTATTAAATTTTTCCGCAAGTACAAATAAAATATAACAATAGAAGGTTTGTACGTCACACATCATTAGGAAAACTTTTTTTTAGATACGCTTTAAATTAACTAAACTGTTTGGCAATTATCAATTTTTGAATTTCCCGCGGTTGCGCAATTAAAGAACAACTCAATTTCTCACAATTGGCATATTCTTTCTAGTCTCAGAAAAAAAGGAAGGCAACACTCAACTCATCCTTCATATCAACGTTGGAGGTCAGAGCGGCAAGGTTACTCACGCGGTATGTTTGGACACTGTTCAGTTGCCAAGCGCTCATGTTCATTTATGGACAGACCATGAGAAAATGGTATACACACGTATAATCTCATGTACCTCATGATGGAAGAAATCTCTTGGAACCAAGGGTACACTTAATCAAAGAGTAATTCTAACAACCAAACGGAAATAATCATCACGGTTATCTCAAACATACTCACGACAAGAAGAACACCTTCCACAAAGAGGCAAAGGTCACACTCACTGCAGCCACATCACATTCGGAAAATTCATGGGATCTCGTCAATCAATACTCATCACTCAACAGATCACTCAATATTATTGGCTAGTTTATGCTAGCTTGTGATCGTTTCAAGGCAAAATTCAACAGAGACGAGATTGACATCTGATATTATCAGCAATTAGGAAATCTTCTGAATCAAGGAAACTCAGCAAGTTCATCTCCATTCTAAACTCTTCATGCTGAAATATCTCAAGTCCCACTAAATCATCTACTCAATAGCTTGACTGCATGTATAAACTCAGAAGAAATCATCAACGTAGGAGGTCGGTTTTATAATTCAACTGGAATATCACTCAACATCCAGCTACATTACTACGGTGCAGTCAACTCATCACTGATCATTCGGAATTATCACATATCAACATTTCTCGGTGGCACCGAGACTACTCACTTTGCACATATTAGGCAGGAAATTTGGCTAGACTTGTGACTTGTGCTAGGTATCAGACTCATCGGACTCAGCAACTCATGGGGATAACTATCCAGGACGCTGGAACACCCCATCAGTGTGGCCAGTAAACAAATATATATAGTAATTAAAACCCGTGTTAATGTGGCGATTAATCGCCACAACCTGGCTACACTGCACCCCATCACCATCCTTCACTCACACTGGGATCAATTTAGCAGGACCACTCATCAACTCATCGAAGGAGCGTGAATCCAAATCATACAAGTGCTGGATTTGTATTTGTGTGCTCTCACAGCATTGTCATCAGCTGTTCATCTATACATGGTCAGTGGCTACTCAACCAAATGTTTTCAATACTGCGTACATGTGGTTTATTTCAAATGGAGAATTACCTTCGCAACATTTTCAACAAACTCAACTTGGTACAACTCTCATCAATGATGACACACCATGGATACTCAACCCACCTGCAACATTTCGTATGATGTACGTGGAAAGCAGTGGTCAAATCAATAATATTTCAACATCAAACCATGAACGACATCATTTCCAATGTGAAACTTAATCATCCTTGCTGACTCTTTGTATTTAAACAATTGTAATTTAAATCACCATTAATGAAATTCTGTAATAGTAATTAAGAGTTTATAGACAGTTTAATATATATTATAATTTAATTTTTCTCAATGTTGTTCACATTTATTTTTACCACCCACAGCATGTTACTCATATATAATTTACGGCATTCTCAAACACAAGCTAAATATTAAAAGTAATATTTTTGCCAATACTGATGTTTTTCTTATTGAAAATGATTAGTGAAAGATTGTTGGCTCTAAAACTGTCCTGATACTGGACACTTTACCTTATAAAATAGAAGGAAATAATTTTTAATAAAAATAGTATATTGACTTCAATTTTATAAACTAAATCGAAGTAAATGAGTTTTATCTGGTTGAAATCAGTTTAATAGTTTCTAAAATACACACACACGCATACATACACAGACATAGATATAAAAAGGTCCTTTCACGCACTCGTTGAAAAAAATCCGGCGTGAGTAGGTAAGCTGAACGGGTTCTGGGACAGTGTCCTAGAACCCACTCAATTTTTCTAGGACACTGCCCTAGAACCCATCTAACATTTTTGATCGTAATTTTCCACGAGTAAGAAATTAGCTGTCGTGCGCAGCGAGAGAGAGATAGAGAGAGAGCGCCTGCGCATGGTGGAACGGCCACCGACCACGTGCTCGCCGGAGCTGTCAAAAGTAGCGCGATCAAGTGTAACGAGATCATCATCATCATTTACATGGAAACAAAGAGGAGCAAGGGAACGAAAAGGTCAATGGCGAAAAAAACATCTACGAGGAGAGCATCTACGAGGATGATAAAAAGACAGCTAGTAGAGAGGAAAAACTACAGTCTATATACATGTTATATGTGTATCAACGGTATCACTTCATCACTAAAAATTATTGTCACGTACACTCAGCAGTTGAAAGAATTTCATTATAAATTAATTATTTTACATAAAAATGATATTTAGTGATATAGTTATCGAGAAAATTTACTTAAGAAAAAACTCATATTCTATGAGAAAAATCAAGATGAATAGAACTTTCTCAAATAATTGTTTTGATAATACTGGAAGAAAATTTCTTTATAGTTCTACTCACCTACTTTCCCCACAAAATGTATATTTTTTTTCGAGAGAATAATCTCGATAATTATATCTCTAAATAATCATTTTCACGTAAACTGGTCAGTTAAATGAATTTCATTGTAAATTAATTTACATGAAAATGATTATTTAGTTATATAGTTATCGAGATTATTCCTCGAGAGAAAAATATAAATTTTATGTAAAAAAAAAAATAGATGGATAGAACTATACAGAATTTTTCTTTCAATTGTTATCAAAACATTTATTCGACAAACTTCTATTTATCTAGATTTTTATCATAGAAAGCGAATTTTTTCTCAATGACCAACTTTGACCAACATCAATAGCAGTGTATGTAAAGATCTAGAAAAAGTCACAATGACTGACAGAAAAGAGACATGCAGCTTCTTCAATGCAGTTCCATCCCTCGTTGCACAACTAGAAAGAAAAGAATGTAAGACTTGCTAATCTCAATGTAAGAGACAAATTATGAATGCACTTTTCATCTATTTTACCTACTTTACTTCTTAATAAGAAACTTCTATTTATCCAGATTTTTATCATAGAAAGCGAATTTTTTCTCGAGAGAATAATCTCGATCATTCTATTTACCGCTCTTTTAACAGCAGAGGTCGCGGTATATCAAAGCTTCGCGAATATCTTTCGCAAAAAGGTACCAATCCGATAGGAAAGGGCTCGCGAAGCTTCAGTATTCCGAGACCTCGGCTTATAAAAGGAAGTCTGATCGAAGGACTCCCTTATTCGTTTTTCACTTCCGAGGTGCGATGACAGAAAAAATGTTTGCGATCGACATCGATGCATATAAAGTGCTGCGGCAGTTGGCGAATATTGTGGACCCGGAAGGAGGCGGCCAGTCATCGGAAAAGTGTCTGCTGAGAGACCTTCTGGTAGAGGTAAGGACTCCTCCAGAAGAGAACATTGAGAAATGGATTGCGAAGAAGATGGCTGACGCCGCGGGCATACCATTTCCACCAACACCAGTGTCCGGTGACGTTGTGATCATGCCTCCTCCTCCTCCAGCATCGGTGAAGAAGAAGGAGAAGAAGACGAAGAAAAGGACAACGGTGCCTTCATCGTCTGCACCGCTGCCCTCACCACCGTCGATGTCAACGCTGTTCTTGTTCCCTGTGCCGCCGCTACTCTCATCGCCTGCACCACAGCCACTACTGCTGCTGCCACCTTGCTCGCAGCCGTCATGTGCGCCTCCGCCGCCAACGTCCTCGCTCGAGATGAAAGTCGATGAGGATCCAGATATTTGACTGGACTTAATTGTAAGTTTTTTTTTAAGGGGATGCCATACTCGATTTCAGACAAAAACTGCCTTACCATATGAGTGTATTGATAACGTTAGAGAATTCCACTGTCAGATGGCGCGGTGGCGCGCGCCGTGTGTACGTGTGAGCATTAAATCCTTACTGGAAAAACTCAGCTAATTATCGACTGATAATCCGATGAAAATACGGTAACAATTATACCAAAACGTTACCTGATTATCAGCTAATTTTCACCTGAAAATTTGGTTGATATTTTCATGTATTATTAAAAATTATTATAAATAATTATCATTGTTCAAAAATTTTGTTGTTAGTAAAGAAGTTTTGAATAGCTTTCCATAATTTAAGAATATATAATTAAATTTAAAAAAATTTAAACTAACAATAACTAATGATAATAAATAGTAATCAATAAAAATATAGACAGGATTTTCAGGTACATATGAGCTAATGTTAAGTTGATTTTAATATGAAAATCATATTGATATTTTTATTCCTTACTATCATTATTATCACTCATTTTAAAATTTTTTTATATTTAATTTGACATTCTTGAATTATGACAACTAATTAAAAATTTTTTTTATTTAATCGCAGATTAAGATAAATTAATGATAATAATAATAATTTATAATAATAAATAATAATGATTACTATAAATAAAAAATTTTAACCATATTTTCAGGTGGAAATTAACTGATGATCAACTTATAATCAGCTGAGCTCTCTGCGTAGGGATCATTCAAATAAAACCAAACTTCTTGTATTTTTATAAGTATTCCATCCTCTTGATTCTGCCTCTTGAATATTCGGTTAAATATTTCATCTTGAATATATTCTTGAGTACTTCCACTTAAATATTCTCTTAAATGTTTCATTATGAATATTTTACTTCGACTATCCTCCTTGGCATATTGTCCTCTTGACTATCCTCTTAGGTATTTTATCTTGAATATCCTTTTGGATTTTATCTCTTCAGGTATCCTCTTGGTTATTTTATTCTTTTGACTATCCTCTTGGTTATTTTATTCTTTTGACTATCCACTTGGGTATTTTATCCTCTTGACTATCCTCTTGGATATTTTTTTCTCTTGAGTATATGCTTTTGATTCTTCTTTTAAATATCTACTGATCCAATCTCAAGAACGGTTCTCCAGCTCTCTAGAGTGGTTCGCTGATGCACATTTCCAGAAGTTCAAGATAAATCTAAGGGCATGCATCTCCAATATCTGTTAATAATAAATAAGTACCACATTGAATGACGAATACAACTGCCAAATCTGACAGGTGCATTTATATTGTAGGAACAGGACGAATTTTCTGTTCAAGTTTTTAATTTTAGTCCATATAAGTAAATAATTTTTCTTTCATAAAATGTGTGTAGTATGAGTGTGCCCAAAAGATCTGTGGATGCAGAGGACTGCTATAGCATGCTTGTAAGTATTTAATATTTACTTTAAGCTAGCATGATTAATTAATAAATGTGGAAATGTGTCAGAATCATGAAAAAAGTTGAATATAACCTCTAAAAGTCAATTAGTTATAGTAGTTAATGAATAGCAACATCATTATTCATTTACTACTACAATCAAATTGACTTTTACAGATAATTAATATTTCATAATTGTGACATGTGCTAAGATTTATTGCTCAACCATATCCTCTTAAATTATATATTCCATGCCTTCCATATTCTGAGTATGGTTGCTAAGCAGGTCTATAAATCTATAGATCTTTCGAACACACTCGGACTACATAAGATTTCAGATTTCATGAGAGAAAACATATTTAATTAAATGGGTTAAAATTGAAAACAAAAAAGAAAATTCATCCTACTTCTTCTCCAAATTCATCATGAAAGCTGCATTCACCTTGCTGCAAGTAGATAAATTATACCTACTTTTAGAAAACTAAAATAAGCTTAAAACTCATACAGATGTCAGATGCATTAAACAAGCCGGGTTCCATCATTCTTATATTTACTCTTTTGAATTAAATACTAAATTAAATCACCTCAAAATAAATATCAACTACATTCAATCACAAATAAACCTTCAAAATCTTACGGGCAGGCTTTATATTATTGCTGTTTTTTGTAGAAAAATATGAAAACCCTATAAGAAAAGAAAGAAACTAGAGTAACCGTTGAAAGCACTGGATTATTGAAACAATACTTAATCAAGAAAGAAACGAGAACTAAATTATTAAATGGTTTGACCAACATCAATAGCAGTGTATGTAAAGATCTAGAAAAAGTCACAATGACTGACAGAAAAGAGACATGCAGCTTCTTCAATGCAGTTCCATCCCTCGTTGCACAACTAGAAAGAAAAGAATGTAAGACTTGCTAATCTCAATGTAAGAGACAAATTATGAATGCACTTTTCATCTATTTTACCTACTTTACTTCTTAATAAGATATAAATAATCAGCTGTCATTAATACAAACCCACCAAACTATATTTCGACTATAATATAACAATAACCTTTATATTATTGGAGTGGCTTACTTCAATTCTTATGCTATAATAATTTCAATACTAAACTGTCACCTCTAAATAACTTTTAAAAGAAATGCATTAAACAAATAATTTTGCTAGATCTGAAAGGTGGCTTGTATAGTACACGACTAACATGATCTTCTCCTGTACGCACCAGGAATTCAATGGAGTATGAACGTCGCTGTTAGATCTAGCAAGTATAGGTATTATGTAAATTTTATGTATTATGTACAATAAGAAATAAAAAGCAAACAATTATACAAGAATTACAATACTTTAAAATTCCAATTTATAAAGAGGAAAAGTCTGACATTAACACCCTAAGAATTTTAAAAAGTAATCTTTTTATCTTTGAACTATATAAGTTCTTTTTATTGTTCCATTAAAAATTTTTTTTTTATTAAACCAAAAAATAATTAATAATAAAAATCAATAAATATAGATTAATAAAATCTGAGACATGTTCATGAAATTAACACTCTTTATAAAAACATTTCAATATTTAAAAGACAATCTTTATTATAGAGTTTTTAATTAAATTTTGACTAGTATTTAAGCAAATAATAAAATATGAAAAAATTATTGACAAAAATTTTTTGTATGTATTAAGGGAAGCGTATAAAATTAAAATTTTTAATTCAAATTAGTTATACGTATATGTAGAAGTATACGTATTTTGACTATTATGTAAGCACTTACTTTGTTTTATTCCTCTTCTATGGTTTTCATTATTTGAAGTTGAAGATTGAGTAGGAATTTGATTAATATCCATCACTTTTGCATTCTCTGAAATGTTTTTAATAAATCAAACTTAAGAGCTTATAAAACTTAGTTATTTTTTTTTTTGAGAATAAGTTTTCTATTACATAGCTTTATTACTATTCAGTAATGTACCAGATGGTAAGTGGTTGGGCACCGTACCCAATGAGTAACCAACATATTTTATGTCATCATCATTATCCTCATCACTATGGATGTCCACGAAAACAGAAGTGTCTGTTTTAATGACAGGGGCAGAAAATAAATGTGTCGGCAATGGTGTTTCATTTATAGTTGGCACAGGTTTTTGATATACAATAAGAAGGGTAAAGATGTGATTTTAAATTTAATAAATGAAGTTTACAGAAAATGACAAAATTTAAGTATTAGTGGTAAAAAGAACCCATTGCCAGGTGAATATTATATACATTTTATTCTGCTAATGTGATAGATAAAAAATTAATTAAAAATTAAGGATAATTAATAAAATTTATTTGAAAAATACAATTGACATACGAATGCAAGTAAATCAAGTGAAACAGGATTGACAAGTGATTCACAGATAAATAAAGCACTAGATGGAATTCCAGTTGGATTCCAGGCGGATTTCTTAGCTGAATCAGGTGAATTCATGTAGATTGCAGTAGATTTGTTAGCTAGATTTACACTTCGATACATATTGTGTGGATTTCCTACTTATTTTCATTAGAAATCCGGTAGGAAGTTTAAGCAATGTATATCAAATAGGAAACCTAGCTAAAAAATTGACTGAAATCTACGTGAATTCACCAGATCCAGATAGAAAATCCAGCTGGAAATCCATCTGGATTTCCTACCCGGATACTTTTGACAGTATGTACGTACGTTTGTATTTCTAAAATGGAACCAATTTAAATTACATTCTATAGAATTTAGAATAGATGGGTAATTAAACTTAAAAGAACTGCAATGTAGAAAAGACTGATAATGTTAAGAACTACATTGTCTGCGATAATTAAGTATCAAAAAGTTAATGAAAGATTTACTTTATATTTATATTTACGAAAAAGCTGAAAATGTAATATTCGTTAACAAATAACTCAAACTGATTTACAAGATATATTTTTCGTATTAAGAAGCTGCTGACATAGATAACAATGTAGAGGATTAAAAAGTAAACTGAACTAGATTAGATGTTATTTGTGTGGCGCATGAAAAATTACTTTTTCGTATTGTGAATCAAGAACATCGTTTAAACACCTATAAAATTAAGTCTAACGATAAGAAAAACTATTGTAATTAAGTATTCCCGTTTCTCAAAAGTATTAAATGTAATAATGTTATTGCATACCTACTAAGTTTTAAGTGGCTACTTACTTAAAAATTTAGGTAATGGACATATCCACTTATTAAAAGATAGGAATCCAAGCGGAAATCCAACTAGACCTTTATCAAATTTAACTTGGATATCTAGCTAAGAATCCAGGTAATGGGCTAAATCCACTTAATAACGTGTAGGAATTCAAGCGCAGACCCCACCAAAAGTTCATGAATATTTACGAGGATATCCAGTTAAAAATCCAGGTAATGGACTAAATCCACTTAATAACGCATAGGAATCCAAACGGAGATCCCACTAGACCGTTATAAAATTTTGCGTGGATATCTAGTTAAAAATCTAGGTAATAGGCTAAATCCACTTAATAATGCATAGAAATCCAAGTAGAGACCCCACCATACCTTCATGAAATTTTACGTGGACATCAACTTAAAAATCCAGGTAATGGACTAAATCCACTTAATAATGCATGGGAATCCAAGCGGAGATCCCACCAGACCTTCATGAAATTTTACGTGGATATCTACCTAATAATCAAGGTAATACCCAAATTTCACTTAATAACGAGTGGGAATCCAAGCGAACATTCCACTAGATCGTTATGCAAATCTATGTAAAATCCACGTAATCACCAATAATCGACATGTTGTCCCACTTAATTTTAGATGGTTCTAATTAAAAAGCAAGGTAATGTGCAAAAAATCTATTTAATAATGCATAGAAATCCAGGCGAAGTTCCTACTGTGTTTTGTGAAATCTATGTAATAACCCATTTAAGGAATCCAGTTATTATCTTGAATCCATTTAATAGTAGGTAGGAATCCAGTTAAAATCTATTAAAAAATAAACTGGACGGCGACGTGGATCGAAGTAGGAATATAGCTAGGAAATCCATTGAAATCTATGTTGAATCCACTTAAATCCAGCTGGATATTTTTGACCGGGTGCGGAATATGTGATACAGAAAAATGACTCAGTAAGTGCTGAAATAAAATACTTTAATACAGAGAATGTACCTATTTACAAAGTTACGGACTTAAAGGAATATTTTGAACTTAATATCGAGAAAGTTATTCAGCGACAGATGGAGGAATTCACGGAAAGAGATTCGGGTTGAAGTTTACGTCAGATTTTAAGTCTTACGATAAATATTAATAAGTTTGTGCCGATGAAGGGTAGTTCTTGTATACCTCTACCTAAAGAAATACTTATAAAAAAGGCATGTATAAATGTTCAAAACGAAGATAATCATTGCTTCAAATGGTCTATATTAGCTGCACTACATCCTCAAAAAAATCATTCAGAGCAAGTTAGTGCATATAAAAAATTTGAAAGTGAACTTAACTTTGATGGAATAGAGTTTCCTGTTACACTAAAACAAATAAGTAAATTTGAAAAACAAAATCATGTTTCTGTTAATGTTTATATTTTAAATTTGTGTAATAGTAAATTTAAGGTTAATCCGTGTTATATAACATCATTAAAGAAAAATTTACATGTTAATTTACTTCTTATACAAGATTATTACACAGATGAGAATGATCAAGAAAATAATGAGGTTACCGCCGAAAATGCTTCATCATCGAAGTTTCACTATGTATGGATAAAAAACTTATCGCGCTTGGTAAAAAGTCAGTTAACATCCCTCAATCAACAGTGTTTCATTTGTGACCGATGTTTACATTTTTTTAAACAAATGAGAAGTTATTAAAGCATGAAATTGACCGCAGTCAACTTAATAAGTCCTCATTTATGATTTTCATTATTCGTATATGGGACGAGTGGGTAAAAATAGTAAACTTCTCTACACTGACACAGATAGTCTGATATATGAATTTCGAGGAGTCAACACACTGAGAAAAATTCGGCGCGCGAGCAAACCTTACACTGGAGTAGAAGAAGCGCTTGCCATTCGGCGTAGCCGACGCGCCGAAAAGGCGCAACTGCTACACACTTCCCGCGCGTACCAGTTACTCTAACCATTCGGCGCGCGAGATACACTTTTCGTCGGAGCGTCAGCTACACTTTTTCTTCGGCGCATTAGCTATCCTTTTTCGGTACAGGGGCTAGCCTTTTTGTCACTATTGAGCTTCATGATGAAATGCATTCACGATGAAAAGTATTTTGCTTCCTCAAAGAGGAAGCTTTGTAATGGTGAAAAAAATTTTTGAAACAAAAAATGTTTAAAAACATGTTT
>JAWWEQ010048785.1:0-15059 GCA_035583055.1 Torymus tubicola | reverse complement strand
ACTATTTAGTTGTTTTTCTTGTTTCTCCCGTTTATTCTTATACAAAAAACCACATTTCAGAATAGTTTTAGTGTAGATTTTGCATTAAATACGTACCTGTGACCTAAGTACAGTCAGTATCATGCCATGTAAAAAAGTACCACCTAGGTAACGGATAAGCGTTACCTAAGTGCGGATTTAGGTCACACAGTGCTATAAAAAGAAGTATGCGATGCATCGTTAATAATGTTTATCCAGTTTTAAATCAGCATCAATAATTATAAATCTACACATTAATTTGTATTTCTCAACAAATAGAATAATTATTATTTACGCGAGTAATATAATAACAAATCACAATATAGGTTAAGCATGTACACAAAGTCGCACATCAATTCTCTGCTTCGTTTTCTTTTTTGAAACTTTTTTTTTGTACACGCCGTCATCAATTAATTTTTCCGCAAATAATCGACTGCAATGCTTACCTTTTCCACCTAATAAGCGTAATTCATTGCAGTAAGGACGACGACGGCGGTGGCGGCCTATGCAGTTATTATTCCTCGAAGCGCCAGACTCAGTGTAGTAAAGCATTGTTAACCCAGTCTTAATTTTATCTTGTTTCTTTAACGACTTTCTGAAATTAAGAAGGGAAAAAGTAATGCAGCCTCATCTGTTTCGATTTCTCGCAAGCGCGTAGTTGTTTTGCAAACTTTTAACGAGCATTCCATCTCTTGAAAGAGAGAGAGAGAGAGGGGGAGAGAGACAGAGAGAGAGAACGCCAACGTGAGATAAAGATGGAAATCGCTTCCTTCTACAATCAGTCTTTATCTGTCCGCGTCTCGGATTCATTTATTTTAATTAAATGACGTGCAAACTCGTGTTTCTCGCAAAACGGTTATAAGATGGTTATTAACATGAAAGTTTGACCGTAGACATGATGTCTGCTGAATAATAAGAAAAACATGTTTTTTTTTTTAAACGAGATGTAGTTTCTTCTGATGGATTGTAGATATATCGATTTCGCAGGAGGATTAGATCAAGAACTATCGCCTAAGTCGTCTTAAGGAGGTTGGGTAGTGAAGATCATTCTAAAAATTGGACAACGTTGTTCTTTGATTAATTCCATATAACCATGCAACATTTCAGATAATTTGTCAATACTGTTATGAAGCTATTCAATGTCAAAGTTTAGCTCTTATACACAGGTTCTTATGGGAAGTGCCTTGAAAAACACAAAACACTTAGGGTGCGATTCTTATGAAATGATAAGAATGAGTTAAAGAAACTATTAGCAATATTGCAAATATATGTGAGAATGTTTGTACGAAATTTGAGCGCGATAGACAATAGCGATTCGGGGTACTGAAGGGAAACGTAAATAAAACACCGAGTTCGTGGGCTGCGGGAGGGGATGCGCGGTGAGAGGTATCGCGGTGCGGGGAGCGAGGGGACCCCCTCTACACGCCCCGCGTACGGTGATCTATCCAACCTTCTTAAACGGGAAGAACGAAAACAAGTAAGAGAGAGAGAGAGAGAGAGAGAGAGAGAGAGAGAGAGAAAGAGAGAAAGAATTAATTTATTATTATTCTAATAAAGGATAACTCTATATACTTAACGCAGTTTCTTGAGTATGGAACAACACCAATAAATACATTACCAAGAGCGACAGTAGTATAGACCTGAATTGAGTCAGACAGATTGACGCCCATTACGTTTTCGTTACTACATTGTCCACAATGCTCTTATTATAAGATTGTTTGATTAGCTAAATGCTAATTTTCATTTTAGGAAAATCGTTTTTGCCTTGATAAATTGATTGACTTCAAATCAGCAAAGCAAATATCCGCAGAGCTAATATGACAGATTATTACACTGAAATAACAGTGTTATTTCAATTTCATTTTTTTTACAATAGCATTAATTATATTTTTCGGTTGCAACATTGCAACGAAATTATATAGGATAAATTGAAAAGAATGTCAACATTAATTATGTCGGATTAAGTAGTAAATTACGGTCAAGTCCAACATGACTCATATATAGCTTATTTTTCATTCGTACTGACATTGCAATATCTGTTTCTTTACTTGAATGTGTATATATATATCATCTGAAATATTTATTTTCATCGACAATTCACGAGAACCTTGCAAACATCGCTTCATCTGCCTATTTTTACATATTCAGACAAATTCTCCGGTCATATATTTAACCCCTACCTGTAAATCAAACATCAAATCGACACTTCGACTCATTTCTCTCATCCTTCTCAGCACAATAATTATTTGCCACAAAAACCTGTGTATTTGTCAAATGAAAAATTTAAGCTGCTCCAGAATTTTCTTCTCGTCAATCTATACGTACACAAACACGTGTTTAAATATAAAACGCTTGGTATTATACTCTTCGCATCCCTCTTGCACCCTATTCTCAAACACACACACACATACACACTCATATAACACATGGTTCAAGGCCTCGATCAGTCTCTTGATGTTTATCGAAGCTTCGCCTCTTATACACATCTCTATAACGTACGCACGCGCATTGTCCTCGCGGCCACCCTTGTTTCATGCATCTACATCATTTTCCCTTGTTTCTTTTATACACACAAACACACACGCACATACACACACACACACGCGCGCGCGTATATATATATATAAATCCGCGAGACTTACAATTAGTTAAGCATCTCTTTCTCCCTCGACGTACAGACTAGTTTTGGAATAATTTCATTTAACCTTTATCTCTCTCCTCTCTCCCTCTCTCTCTCTTTCTCTCTCTCCCTCTCTCTCTCTCTCTCTCTCTCTGTGTCTGAGGAGATGAAGGAAAACCGTCGTATTTCGTCTCTGATGCTGCCTAAGAGGATTAGCCTATTCTGCTTATATGCGCGCGCACCGCTGCTGCTGTGGCTAGAGACGACCAGAGTTCGAAATATTAAATTAACTTTCTCAATTAACTGACGATAAATTAAGGATTAAAAAGCTAATTTTTAATCGAAAATTAAAAATTTTCTGAACCCTGGAGACGACAGACGACGACACGTCTTTCACAATGCGGGGCATCTTATATGTAGAAATTTATATACGCTTGTGCACATTTGTATTCGTATATACAAGCTAATTAAGGTAATTGAGTACAGATTAGGTTGTTATATCTGATGTACGTGGACCAGAGTTTTGTGATGTTCAAGTGAATTGAATGTATATATACTTTTTATATCGATAAGTGGCCTTGTATTGAAATGAAAACTAAAACGTTTATAAGAATGTATTATACTAAGTGCATTTCCGTTGTATTATATTTAATATTTGACAAAAATACAAGTATCGTCAGTTTAGCTCGTGTATATGTATCATATACATATAACGATCGCAGCAAACTACGTTATTTACGCGTTTAACGAGATCCTACTCCATCAAGAACGAAAGTTTCTAACAAGCCATCGCGAATTAGCGTGTCGCAATCGTTAATTGATTGCACTATACCAACTTATAGCAGAGTTAAAAACACTTAATAAAATGAAATTCGCGAATTTCATTTTATTATATATTATATATTTATTATATATTATATATTATTATATATTATTTATTTATTATATATATTTGAAATAAAAATCCCTTTTCGTTTTATATCTTTTGCGACAAAAATAATTTTTTACATTTATTACGACTGCTCGCTTAAAAAAAAAAAAAAATCATCAACACATAATATCGCGACCCAGTAAACTATAAATTACACAAAACAACCTCAAATTCATCATCCAACTCTCGCATCACACGCATACTTTAACATCGTTACAACCAAACGTGCTCTGCTACGCGCGCGCGTATAATGCAATAATCGTTTCCCCTCTCTACGCGCGAATCTCCATTAGCACAGAGAACGTAGCGCGCAGCCTCCATACATACGCGTATACCACACCATCAACGCGACTTTTTCCTCCCCCACGTGTATGTATATATATGCACAGACGCTCGGGCGACGTACACTGCGCACGCGTCCGCGGAGTATGCGCGCATCGATAACCGTCGTCGCCGCCGCCACCGCGGCCGCTGCTTTTGCGTATACGCACGTATGTATACGTATATATGCAGCAGCGGAGTCTATATATGCAAAAGGGAGGGAGGCGACCGGGTTTTCTCCTCCCCGGTTTCTAAAAATAGATGCGTGAGCTGCCGCTGCGTTTTTCGCCGGCGAGGTATATATAAGGACATTCATTATATAGTAGGAGAGAAAAGGGAGGTGTGAATAGTACACGAATAATATCGTTTTATGAAACCTTAAAGAGGATGACGAGAGCTGTTGGGGGATCTCCTGTAATTTCCTTAGCTTTGTAATGTGTTTTATTTAAAGGGTATAAGAAAGACGAAGATTAAATTCAAAGGTACTCGGGATTTGGTGAGGGAAGTGGGAGGAGGAGGTGGGGATTTAATTTTCGACGAGTGGTTGAAATACGAGAGCTTTGTTTGTGGCGAGTAATTGGGTCGTCGATGCGAAAGATATTTTTAGCTTTTGCAGTTTGCTGCGTTGGATGATATAACGACGAGAGTAACCCGAGACGACGCAATTATTGTACTTCGTTTCCGGGACTGTAGGTTGGAAGAATGTAATCATGTTATCGCATTATTCCCATTGTACCGTTTAAAATATATCTTTTTAATTTCCTGCGAGAATTGAGGCTTAATTTAAAGTAAGTTACGTGTAGTATAATTGAAAAAGGATATTCTTTTTAACTCTAATTTCATTATAAGGTAACTGTAAAAACAAAAGAAACATCATTTTTCAACGACAAATTCTACGGAAATTCTGGAAAATTACAGTGTGTAATCGCACCACTATACCATCGCTATCACGTACAAAAACTTTTAAATCTACAATTTTTAACAACTTCGAGTTGACGAAAAAAAAAAATAATAATCACCACCATTAAAATAACGAAAACACTGCTGTATACACATTTCCATAATCAAACACTGGCAATTTTCCACCTTTATCCAGTAGTCCACCCATGAACTTCGATATTTCTTCCTCCCTGAACAAACATTAGGCGTCTCGATCTGCGCAATATTTACAAAGTTATAAGCTCCTTGGAGAGAAATAGAGCAAACGCCATCGTTGATAACCAAGGGTTAAGACAAAGACGGTAGCCGCGGCGGTGCCGACGACGACGACAAAAAAGGTCAAGAAAAAGAGGGAGAGAAAGAGTTCGATAACCCGACGCAGTTTGTTCTAAGGTAAGCGGCCGCTCTGAACTTTCACCAGCCGCACAAGCATCTCAAAGAGACTATATATATAAGAGGTATATCGCTATATATATATATATATATATATCTGTATAAAAGGTGGCTGTGTCGGGTAAACACAACCGTCGTATACCGGGCTTAGATTATTTAGCTGCAATTAGCGGAGTTTTTGTGCGCTGCTTTTTTGCGGGGCTGCGTATTTTTTTTGACAAGAGAAAGAAAGTGCGTCTATACTTGGTTAGAATATGAAAGATTGGCAGAATCTTCAGGGTAATTTAAATGAAATATATATATATATATATATAATATTGATGGTGCAGGTGCGGTTTGACGAAGCTTTGAAAATTTAATACGTTTACGAAATTTTTGTTCGATTGCAAAAACTTTTTGTTTAATAATATGTCTAAAATATATATAGTTTTAAACTGTGAAGAAAGCACGAGAAAAATAAGTAAGTGGGATAGAAAGATTAGGATAATCCTTGATGAAAACCTCGTGTGCTCTTGAATAAACCGCAGTGCCCCTTCTTTTCGCAATTTTTCAAAGTTTTCAAGGTCAAACGTCGTCAAAGTGACTGAAAAACTGCATCCATCGATTTTTTAAATATAGAAATTCAGATGAAACAAGAGAGAGAGAGAGAGAGAGAGAGAAAGAGAGAGAGAGAGAAAGAGAGAGAGAGAAACATATATATATGTCGATGCTTCTACTGATACTAGAAAGCAAATGAACATCGCGTGCTTTTACCCAAACTGTATATTATAAATGGCACGCGCATTTCTGTGAGTTTGAATTTCATACATTTTTGTATACTTGTCAAAAGGCGCGAGTCGGGAAAAAATTTTTCACTTATACACACTCACACACACACATACAAAGTTTTGAGAAAGAGTGTGAGAAGTGGAAGATATTTTTAGCACGGTTATGAGAGATGAATAGTGAACGAGCTATTTTTATCGCTCTGTTGCTATCGATTTTTTAATTCGAGCTTTTTATGCTCCAACCTTTTGTATATTTCCCCCGACTATTTGCCTTTTACAGTCCTCCCATTTTTTTTAAAAATGTTTCACAGATGCTTTGATTTTTCAGTTTGTCAAATATAGTCACTGATTTCATAATTATATATCTATGTTGTTACGAATGGAAGCTTCTAGGCTCACACGTAACAATGTATACATTTATTAATCCTGTGATCGACTTTATAAACGTTCATTATACGTATCTGAAAAGAATGTATAAATGACAAATTTAACAATAAATGCGTTATACAAACTAATTTTTTTTTATTTCAAAACTTTTCCTCTACACCTATAGAGATTTTAATTACATTTCTTTTACCACTCGTCCGAAGAATGGCATTGTTCATAATTTTCCGACATACCTCTCGCCTTTTCACCTCGGCTCGGCAAAAATCTCATTTCCTGAATCATATACGTTTTCTTTCCTTTCCCTCATTCTCGTCTCCCACTCTCTTTCTCCTTTCTCGACGTCTTCCCATTTTCCATTGTTTTCCAAAGAAATCGCGCATCGTTCTCTTCTCGCCCCAACACGTACCCAACGACTTATCTTTGATGCTTTTCCATTCGATTCGCCCGATACTTGTGATTATGCCCGCATGCGCGCGTATATATATATATCAATATAATATGGCACTATTAATTGAACTTATTTGCGCAAAAATATGGGTCAAGTCGAGAGAAGAAAAAAAAATGAAAAATCAGATGTCCTCGCGCGGGTGCGAGGATATAATACCAAAGAATAAGGACGAATTTTCGTCTCTCAACGTGTTTTTCTCTTTCCCTTATTTCTTCTTTTCTTTCTGTTCTGTTACGCTTTGCTTTCAGTCGACGTCACGAGCTCTCGCACAGAAGCACGAGAGAAAATTCATCATCAATAGGAATCCTCTTGACCTCGCATGTATATACATGTTTCCTTCTTCTTTTTTTTTGTTTGTTTGTCGATTCGTGAGAAATATGTATATATCCTGCCCTCGATTTCAATGACTCGCGCACGCGTGGGCGCAGTGTTACAGTCGATATTTCGCATCGTCTGTATATACATATATATACGCGAGTATCGCAAAGTATGAACGAGCTTTTTACGTGAACGGTCAGAACTTTGGTGGTTACAACTTCTTGTATATAGCTGTAACTTTACAACAAATCAATCAAATTATGTACAGACGGCCGAACATTGATCATTCGTGTGTCGTCCACATTTGAAACCATTGTTGTGTATCATAAATGCATACAATATCTTCATTCAACCCTTTCTTCTCAAATTAGTTTTGTCCAGCAGGTGGATTCTCAACAAATTGCGTCTCGAGACAAGAGCACCGATATGTATGTATAGCGAGCCAACTTCTATATACCGGTAGGCTTATCTTTTTCACTACAGATCAGCCACTTGTCTTCCCTATTTTCGTTTCTCTTATTTCTATTATACAACGAATTTTCCCTTTCCCCTCCCCCTTCTCTCTGTAACTCCAAGAAACTTTTTTAAAAAGAACGACTACATCTAGTACAAACAGCAACGTAGCCATAATTAAAAATTTCATTTACTTTATTGCTAATTGCGACTGAAACAAAACCAGCAAAAGCTGAGCACATTTTGTTTATGGACTTTTATTGAATCTCGTTTCAAAATTTGTCAAAAGGCAATGGTTTTTTGCTGTTGTTTGGCTTTTCAAAGCTTCCAGCGACAGCTTTATTATTGGCCATTTCAAAGAACCATTTCGTGCTGTTGGTATGTAAGTACAGCCGACCTCCTTTGCCTACGTTCCTCTGCTACGTTAAAAAATTCGTTTTCATAGCGTTATTTCAATTGCGCATATATAACAGTATCCGTGCAGTCCCTATTAGTGACATCAAGGTACATGCGTCGTGGTTCGTTCTCTGTGTAATGTTTCAAGTTGTTGAGTAACTGCTATGTTGTGCGTATTCTACTACTATTTATTGAAAATAAAAGTCAAATAAAGAGTATTCCTTAGACTTATTCTGCATTTAAGAATTTTACTTGCCTTCAGAGTGCTTTTAAGCTCTTTCATATATCCCACAGCTCGGGAAATTGTTGTGTTTTTATACGCGAAGGACGACTATCGAGGAAGAGACAACGGCGCGCATATGCTCGAGAGGTACAGCGAGCAATATAACGTTATACGGTGTGTATCTATACTGATGCATCGCGTGTGGATAAATACCCGACTATGTGTATGTATGCATATGAGCCATTCTGCAGAAAATCGGACACTTCTTAGCCCAAAAATGAAAACATGTGGTTTTCGAGAGCACACTTACCAAACTAGGTTTTTCTTATTCTTTAGGGCATCACAAATGAAATGGAAAAGGGTGCTAAATCGGAACCATGTGCCAACAATTAGTTACGGGCTAATTACTGATAATGACAAAATAGCTCTAGTTTGAACCAAAATAATTCCATACGGAACTTTGTACGGTGCACACAGGAAATTTTCCTGTGTGCACCGTACAAAGTTCCGGACGTTCTAGTGTTCCTCAGTTACCATGCATACACACTAGTCATTTTTCCCGTGAATTTCGCTGTAGTTTTTACGGAAAAATTCTATCCGTGTACAAGAGCCGCGTACTATAAATAAGAAAAATTGAATAGAAGGAGATGAGGTTTTCCGGTATTTAGAATAAAGCAGTACTTTTTCACAATTGAGAAGTAATTTGGTATCATTCAAATCGAATTTCAAAGTTTGAATGTACGAATAAATATTTTTTTTTATATATAGTTATAAACTTTATTTTTGACATATTTATTTCAAAATTGCACGTTATTTGTACGTGTTTGCATTCAGAGATAAAAGCCGCTATGATCACAAAATAAGGGGGCTATGCCCCCGACGTGTCTCGTTTTTTGTAGACACAACCGTACTTCTCACGATAAACCTCATATTTTCATCAAGGCGAAAATTACAACACTTCAAATACAAATAATAAAAAAATGTTATTAAATTTATGTTTTAGTATTATCTACAACTTCTTTATTCAATATTTTTGTGTAAAGTTAAAACCTGTAGAGTCTTAATTGTCAAAAAATATCTTTTTAAAAAAAGTTTTTAGGTGTTATTTTTAATAATATTACCCACAGAAGAAAATGTTTAATATAAAAAAATTTTAACACCTATGTATGACCAGACGATGGTGTGCTACCATTTTTGATCGGATTTGAATAATTGTTCGATATACTAATGTAAACACACAGTTCCGTATATGTGCAAATCTCACAAACGCTGCGAAAAACTTCGAAAAATGGACCCAAATTTTTTTTTTCGATGACACCTTCCAAATTAGGTTTTTCTTATTGGTTAGGGTGTCTAGAAAAGATATGTGTTGTTGAACAAAGTCCATCGAAGGGTATCATTTTTCTGGAGCCAATGATCAATTGTTTAAAAATGATTAAAAGTAGCTCTAGTTAAGTTCTAAATTATTCCACAAAAAATAACTTAATATGAAATTTGGAAAAAAGAAAATAAAACTAAAGAGTGAGTACTTTCCAAATCTTTTTTCAGAATTAAATAATATTGATCCCTTTAAATGTTCCGTGAGTTTGAAATTGAGCTTAAAATACAGAAATATTCACGAAAATGATGTGAAAAGGTCAACAATTGTCCCAGCCATTGATGACGTGTATTTTAGGCTCAACTTCAGACTCACGTAACTTTTGAAGGATTCAACATTTTCTAATTCTGAAAAAAGATCTGGAAAGCTCTCGCTCTTTAATTTTTTTTTCTTTTTCCGAATGTTTTATTAAGTTGTTTTTGGTGGAATGATTTAGAACTAAACTAGAGCTATTTTTAATCATTTTTAAACAATTGATTATTGGTCTCAGAAAAATTATACCCTTCGATGGACTTTGTTCAACAACAGATATCTTTTCTAGACACCCTAACCAACAAGAAAAACCTAATTTGGAAGGTGGGGTCGAAAAAAAATTTTTGGGTCTATTTTTCGAAGTTTTTCGCAGCGTTTGTGAGATTTGCACATATACGTACAAACATACATACTCTCGTTTCTCTTATTTTCGGTTGAAAACAGTTTTTATAGAATAAATTATTGATTTTTGTTGTTTTATAATTTTTGCTCTAGTGAAGATATAAGAATCTCCCGAGAAACGGTCGTGCTTAAAAAGCGATGACAAAAAAATGAAAACTGATTAATTATTTCTATCTTCAGCTATTCCCGAACCTATCATTAGCTTCTCACATCGCCACTCAGTTATTGTAATAAACCACAAAACACATCTCCCTCCTCACGTACCTATGAAAAATTCACCATAAAAGGCCCCAAAGTACTATCATTACCACTGTTACTTTACCTCCCTATAGTTACCGTATCATCGATCCATTACATCAAGTATCCTCATACACAGTCATCTCACTCTCTCTCTCTCTCTCTCTCTCTCTCTCTCTTCCTTCACTCTTATCTTCTCCCATATACCTGCTTCCTCTTACGATGAAAGCACGACCACTCCAGCGCCCCGTGTCGTCTTCACGTGTAAACTCTCTCTCTCTCTTCCCGCGCGTGCGTACACGCGTCGGCAGCGGCTCGTTCCGGGAAATTTTCCCCGGCACTTGTTGGAGGGGTGGGGGTGGAAGGGGAGGGAAGAGAGGCCGGTAATCGATAGTAGCGCGCGCGCACGCTGCTTGGGATATAACGCCATGACGCGCCAATATAACCGTGTGAGAGCGAGAGAGCAAGAGAGAAAGGAGAAAATCACGATGCGGCACGCGTGCGGCAGAGCGAGTTGTATCGCCATCACTGCCGTCGTCTCTCGTTAGATATACGTGATGCGTTGAGGCGGACGTGAAAAGTGCCGGGTGTATAAGAATAAGTTTCAACATTTTTCAATTGTTTTGAATGGTTATATGTATGTGTGTAGTTCCGGAATTTTCTAGTATATATATATAGTGTACCGGTAATTTTTCTTACGAGTTTCATGGTAATTTTTACGGAAAAATTCTTTCCGTCTATATATACCGTTTATCGAAGAAATATCGGATTTGTTGAGGGTTTGCTATGTGTCATGTGGCTGTTGTAATCGTCGCAAATTCTTTTATTTATAGGAGTCTTAAAAATCAGAGGTGGAGAGAAAGAAATAGGACATAAAAATAAATACCGAAGCTATTTGAGCGCCAATTCAATCTGTAGGATATTTTGGTTGGGCATACGGATATGCTCTTTCCAATTGGTTAATCGATACCTCTATAATCAATTTCACTTTTTTTTTAATCTAATAATATTATGCTACCTGTAGTCACACCTTTTAATAAAACACGTTTAGAAATCAAAGTGTTTTGTTCTACAAAAATGACACTCTACAAATTTAAAAAAAAAGTTTCTCTGCAACGATGCAACAAGGTTAAAGCAACCGATCGCTAATTTGTTAACTCATACAACATCGATGCGATGCGCTATTCTATAGGTCTTTTTTAGAATTACTTCCTGCTATATAGCAGGTCAAGTATTTTTGAATCACACGCTTCTTTTATCTTCTCCACACATACGCGCCGACTGACACGCAACAGTTCAAGTTTTTTGCAGTCACCCTTGAAATTAAAATTAATATTATTTGCACGCAGCATCAACTACTACACATAAATCTTAAGATTACTGCAATACATATTTAATGCACATTTTACAATAAAATCACGAAATAAATGACACGCACGCGTGTCTCATTTCCTTTTGTTGTACAATGACGAAAGTTACGCTACCGCGTACATCCCATTACTAGCTTCGACAATCTAAAGTAAGTCATAAAAACCGCTTTACACTCGCCTCCCACTGTGCCTTAATAAGCAAACAATGCGTTCTAAAGCAACCTCGAACCACCATCATCTTCTCATTGCAGCACGTTGATGTGTGTATTACACACACATGTATTATCCACACAGAGCTTTGGCATTCATCCAGAACAAAAAGCATTATACAACCGCGTAGTGTTTATACCCGATATCATGAAAACAAAAAAAAAGGAAAAAAAGGAAAAATCATCATTTCCGTAGACAGCAGCCCAGGCTACGAATGACTACTCCCGCATACGCTGTCGTCTCATCTGTTCCCTTCTCAAAGACTCCGAGCGGCACCCACACTCATATACACGCGCGAATGCATGCACGGTATACCTTCGGGATCGATGAGCAATCCGCTAACTCGCACGCAAGCGCTGACAAAAGCGTTGAAAAGCGCGACGACAACGTAGGAGAAGAAGGAGGAGAAGGTAGAAAGGACAAAAAGTGAATCCGACGGGAAAGTCGTGCGCCCGCCGTGATGAATTAAAAATTGAAAAGTGCGCCTTTGTGGCAGAGACGCGCAGGCGCGGCTAGCGTCGTGGGTTCCAATGCTGCTGCTGCTGCTACTGCTACGGCTTTTACGCGTGACGTGCTTTTTCAAAGTGGAAGAGTTCTGGCTCTGTATATCTTTCTCTCTGTCTCTCTCTCTCTCTCTCTCTCTCTCTCTCTCTGTCTCTGTCTCTGTCTCTGTCTCTCACGCAATTTCATTCTTTAGAACGAGGGAAAGCAAGTGTGATAATGCATCAAATTAAGGTGTGTCGCAAAAGATAGACAAAAGCGAGCACAGATTAGTCGAGGTTGAGTGATTTTGTTTGTCCGTTTGTTGCTTTTGGATTTCTTGAATTGTCGAATTGTGTATATATGGTATTGTAGAATTGTCCCGAAAGTTGATAAACGTAAATAGAAGTATAGACTTGTGCTGTGAATTGAAAATATTTGTACTTTGCAGTTTTAAAAAAGTAATTACTATAAAGAGTATGGAAGAAAGAAAAATAATATATGTGCATGAAGCAAAAAGGAAAATTCATGTATTAAGATGAAGTAGTTTTTGCGTTTAACGAAACGTAAGGGACTTGTTGTTACCAACAAAGTTATAATTAAAAAAAGAAACAAACAAATGTACACTGCACAAAAGTGACTTTGAAATGGTTCTGAATAAAGAAATAATTGTCTCCCTTTCTTTACCTCATAAAACATTGCAATTATTATCATAAAAACGACAACACAAGAATAATATACCCAATTGTGTAAAATCTTCAAACAGAATTTCAAACCATTATCGAAAACTTCAAAATCGACGTTAAACATCATCGTGTTAAAGAAAAGCTGTTACGTATCTTGTCACTTCGTCATCGCTATAGCTATATCTCATCCACCAGGAAAAATCATCTTCGACAGAAGATTTTGCCCGCATAGATTCTGCACCGACGACCCTCGGGATCATCACCCGCGTGCAACGTCGCACTGCAGTCCCGCGCGTCGTCGTTGCCCATTAAAGACCCAAGAAGCCAAACCGTCCAGCCTGTCTAGGCAACCGAGCGCGACGAAAAACCTACTCTACTGCTATATGTCGATACATTCATTATTAATGCATGAGGCGCTAGTCTCTTCCTCGTTTTCTTTCCTTCTCTCTTCTTTTTTTTTCTGCACACCCGACGTGTATACGTGTTCGCCCGTAATTATGCATACGAGGAAGAAAGAGAGACGACGACACGTGCCCTCACGTCGAGTGTTTGCAAGAGGAGCGAGCAAGCGAGGTAGTCTTATACGTGTACTCGGGTATACGTTCATACCTTGGCTAGCTCATATTCAACGGCCGGTTGCTTTGTTTCTTTTTTTTTTGTTTTTTTTTCTTTTAGAGGTGCTATAGAAGAGCACGTTTGTAGCGTTCTCTGTGTCACGGAGATTTTTCTTTATTTTTCGTTTAAGAGAGATACGGTGGTTGTTGATAAGGGAGGTGGATTCGTGATAGTGAGAGTATACTGCAATATGAGTTGTAACCTGCACATTTATTTGGAAAGATATAGGATTTTATATTTTTTTGTTTTAAAAATTACAGAAAAGAAAAAGTTTCTGGAAAATATTTGCGTGAAACCGAAATCCTCGTGGAATGGAAAACAAACGTTTTGAAAAAATGAAATTGTAGTCACTGTGTTTTTTTTAAATATTGTCGACATATGGAACTCCTGTCTCTATATTTTTTTAGACCAAATATTTGTAAACTAAAATACCTTTCCGATTTCTACAAATTTCTATAGGAATCTTATTTTTCCATCTAGTTTATCTACAATTTAATGACACAAATATTGTGCATTTTATATATTTGGAAGAAAATCAGTGAAAATTTGACTAATTTTTAAATACTCGACAATTTTTTGATTGATTTCATAACTTTCTTATCTTCAATAAACGTTTAAAAATAAAAGAGAGAGCCAGAGGGAGAGAGAGAGAAACGGATATACTTACTCGGCAATATATTTACTTTTGTTTTAAAAAATTACTTAAAATTATTTAAAGTAACAAATAGATAGTGATATAAGATGCATATATGCACACGTCGCTTAGTTGTATATACGCACATCGTGACCATCTATATACGTATATAGTGCTACCACAAAATATCAGCTTAATCAATCCCCCTTTTTCATCTGCGGCAATAATATGCGTATTTTATATATATATATATAGAATATACAGAAGTATACACGCATGATCAACTCTGCTGCTTCCTCCTAATCGCATTTTTATTTCCCCCCTCAATATAAATTCATCGCCTCAAAGTCGGAAACAACTAGCCGCTATATGTACTCACGCTGGCGCGCGCGACGTCGTGCACATAACTATTGTGTGTATATATATACAGGGTGTTAGAAAAGTATGGGAACAGCTGTATATTTCCTCAGGAAAGGTATAATCAAAAAGGTATAGGATATTTCTGAAGTAATTTTCAACGAGGAATTCAACGGTGACCTTGAATTTGACCTTGAATTTGACCTTCAAGGTCATTTCAATGT
>JAWWEQ010048784.1:0-15062 GCA_035583055.1 Torymus tubicola | reverse complement strand
TTAAACAGTTATAAATTACATTTATGCAATAAAATAAAAAACGAATTTTTGATCATTTTCGACTGTACTCTACCCTTAAAGAGAAAACATTTATCGTCTTTAATAAATTAAGAAGAATTTTGGTGCCGTAGCAGCTTATGTAGATGTAGTGGAATTTCAAAAACGAGGTTTACTATATGCCCATATTTGGTTACTTTAAAGGATGGGTACAAGTTGACAAACATTTAAGATATTTTTTTTTTTTTATTACTCCTTTATTTCTTACAATCTGTCTATGGACAATAAGTAATCAAGGAGCGCGGGCGCGCTCCGAAGGCAAGTATAGAAGAGCCTTAGGACGACAGCATAATAATGATATACATTGAAATGGGAGCGCGAGAATTTCGTACTACAATTTTCAACACTTTTATATTAACTCAAAAAAGATGTTCTCATATTAGACATATTAAATAGTGAAAATTTTTATGTCTGGTTTCCGATCTGAAATTTCTTCATGTTTTTTCATTCGATTCTTCCGACTTTCGGTATATGTAAGCCCCACCGACAGCTGGCGGCACTCATCGGTGGTAAGAGAACGAGAGAGAGCTGCGCTCGTTTTAATATTATTTGTCTCTAGGTGTTAAAACACATCAAGTACGTAATCTATGTGTTCGCGGTAGCCGATGACGGAGTCTACGTAGTGCGCTCCGTAGTTTTCTGCATCTTGGTGTTGAAACGCATCAAATACGTAGTTAAGGTGTTCGCGGTAGTCGATGACGGAGTATAGGTGGTGCGCTCCGTAGTTTATTGCCTCTAGGTGTTAAAACATATCAAGTACGTGGTCTTGGTGTTCGAGGTAGATAATGAATGGAATCTAGGTGGAACTTTCCGATGTTTTTATTTTTAGAACACGCATTCGATACATACCATCACCTAGAGGGAAAAAATTTACTAGCACACCACCTAGACTCCGTTATCAGATTCGTCGATCACATAGATCACGTACTCGATGGATGAGGAAATCTAAACACAAAAACCTGCGGTTCGGACCAAGTAGATTTCATCGGTAGCTTTTCCCTTTCCACGGCTATTGAAATATATAACAAGTAACTTTGGGCCCATTTAAGAAATTTTCCAATTTTAATTGTATAATCAAATGTTCAATTTTTTTCTGATTAAGTTAAACTCATCATAAAGAAACACATTCTATAAATAAAATGAAATTTTTTACGTATAATAATATTAATGATGTAATACACTCTATACGAAATTAATCATTATTATTCTTTACAAAATCTCTTCCCTTTCATAACCTGATCTATTCAATAGTACCTCTCTACAAATTGAAAAAATATTTTTGACGAATAAAAAAATAGTGTTTTGTTAATAATATTATTAAAAATTTTGAAAATGCTTTTATTTACTTTTACTCACTTAAAATATTTTTTCAAAAGGATAAATTTTTTTTTTTTAAATGAAAAATAAACATAATATTGTTAAAATAAATCTTTTTACAAAAGTATAAAATAAGGCAAGTATAGACGTTTTTTCTGTATAATCAATTCAAACTTCGTCCCCATCTTTTTCTCTATATCTCGCCGGCTCGCTTTTTCGTCCTCTCTCTCTCTTCTCTCTCCTAACCTCATCTATTCAATTACACCTCTCTTCAAATTGAAATAATTTTCTCATGAATATACAAAAAATAGTATGTTGTTAAAAATATTATAAAAACTTTCGATATGCGTTTACGTACTTTTACCCTTAAAAAGTTATGAAATCTCATTAAAAAAATTTTAAAGTTTTTAAAAATAATAATATTGTTAATATAAAACTTTCTACGATAGTATAAAAAAAATGAGGCAGGTATAGACGTTTTTTCTATATAATTTTTGTATATAAGCTGTAATTATATACATTCAAATTAATCAGTGCAAATCAAACAAATGAAAGTTGTAAAATGAATTATCGATCGTCAAGTAATGGAAACTACTCCCCAAAACAGCTGTATGACTGTTCTGCAAAATGTATTCAAATTCGTTCATTCTTTTGTATAAATAAAAGACAAGAAAGTACTGAAATCAGTTTACTGTAGTCAAGTACCCATATCAATTGACTTGACTTGATGTAATACAATTTTTCGTAGTTTGCGTGTAAAATTACATTTCACGCCCACATTATAGCTTCTAAAATTTTCAGCCAGCGGACATAAAGTGACTCCTAAGAGGTGTAACAGCTCTCCTACTCGAATGAACGAATTTGAATACATTTTGCAGAACAGTCATACAGTTGTTTTGGGGTGTAGTTTGCATTACTTGACGATCGATAATTCATTTCACAACTTTGATTTGTTTGATTTGCACTGATCAATTTGAATGTATATAATTATAGCTTATATACATAAATTATACAGAAAAAACTTCTATACTTGCCTGATTTTATACTTTAGTAGAATTTTTATATATAAAAGATTATACAATATAACATGAGTGTACTTTCCCATTGGCCAGTAACTGGAGTTCATAAATAAGAAGTTTTATTTACATTAATAAAAATAAATTTAGAAGAAATTAAATGTTGTGCAGTATATATTAGAGTATTTTATACTTCTTGAATCTTGAGACATTGATATTGTTAATGCTAAGTTCCGCAGCTAGTTCGTTTGGATGTTCAGAAAGTCTATCCTTGTATTTTTTATGAGATGTCTTTATAACTTCTTTGACTGTTTTGATGTTTAAGTCTTTGTTTATTAATTCATTTGGGATCTCTTTCTCAGTTCTCTCTCAGTATATCTGCGGTGTAAAGTAGATAAAGCGTTGGACCGAGAACACTGCCTTGAGGTACTCCAGCATTCACAGAAAAAACATTTGTGATAGTATATTTTATTTTTACTTGAAATGCTCTATTTTTTAGATCTGATTTCAGTAACTTGTAGAGAGAATCTGGTAAATATTTTTTTCATTTACTTAGAAAACCTTTGTGTCAAACTTTGTAGAAAGCTTTTGCGACATCGAGGAAGGCAGCGGTGCAGTATTTTTTTATTTTCCAAGGCACTTCTGATAGTAGATGTGATTCTGTTTTCCTGCACTATAGTTGCGTGTTGTTTTCAGAAACCAAATTGATGACTTGTGCTTGATACACCGTGCTATAATAGTTTATTATGAAATTCATTTATCAAATTCAAGTTGGGACAAAACATGAGAATAACTGACGAAGATATTGAATTTTCGAGATTGGTTCTCGGTATTGGAAATGGAGGTTTAAACGATGATGATAATAATATTAGCATTCCTGAATGTTGCATAGTAAGAAATCATCTTTATAATGAACTAACAATAAGTTCATTAGTTTATTGTTCCCACGTAATGCTGATGTGAATGAAATTAATAAAATGGTTGTATCGTTATTGGATAGTCATAATGAGAGAATGTATACAAGCGTTGATGTGGCAGATAATTTTGATGAAAATGGTTTAATGAGAGTCAATTTGCATCGTTATTCTCATTAGAAATCTAAGTATGAATAAGGGTTTATGTAATAGAACTCGATTAAAAAGATTAGATATAACAGATAATTTATTGAAAGTGCAAAATTATAACACGCGAGACATTGTATTTCTAAATCGTATCACATTATATTCAGATAATGACTATCCCTTTACTTTTAAAAGAAGACAGTTTCCTGCTAGACATGCTTTCGCCATGACTATTAACGAAGCCCAAGGTGAAACTTTCTCTAATGTATTTATTGATTTGAGAAAAAATATTTTTACTCATATGCAATGATATGTAGCCATTTCTCGAGTACGTAGTTACAAATCGAAATTCGATTTCGTTTAAAGTTTTTGCAAAAACAACTTGATATTTCTACATCAAACTTTTACTGGATGATAGTACGTTCATAACCATAGAGGGGTTTTGATTTTTTGTGATTTCACATATTTCGAAACTATTAATGGGACCAAGGGACTTATTAGAAGTTACTTTTATTCATAAACTATTTTTATTTAAATTAAAAACATGTGAATAAATAAATGGTATTATAAAATCTAGTAATACCAAAGAAAAATTATATAAATTATTGAAAAAAAAATCAATAATGCTACCAAAGGAAAGGAATATATGAAATATATCAAAAATTCGAAGAAAATCATAAACAAAGCTAAAGAGCTGTATGATAAAAAAACTCATAGAATCTAATTCTTATAATCCTAGAAACTTATGGAATGTTATCAACCAAAAAACTGGGAAAAATCGCAAAAAAAAAACAAATCATGAGCTACTTAATGGAAAATTATGCATATATGTCGCACGTTGTGCTAATAACTTAATTTCACACAACTATTTGTTTATAAAATATGATAGAAAAATAAAGGAAACTCCAACACTTTTATTTTAATGGATGTATATTAAAACAAAATACAAAACTTAGAATTAAATGCGTATTCGTTAAACGTGGTGTTCTTCGTTCAACGCTGCCTGACAACTGACGAAGTTGAAGACTTCTTGTCAACTCCTTGGTGGACGCTTTGCAGAGATGATCCGCCTACTTACTATATTTTAGTTCACTGCAGTTATTTTCATTGGTGAAAATGATGAGTGGGGTTAATAGTTGATGGAGGGAGAAAATTTTCCCAAAAAGAAAGTTTCTCCAATTTATAGTCAAAACGGACTCAACCATCAAGGCAAAAAAAAACCGCGGGCCGCTTACCTCCATAAACGTCACATGTCGTCCACGTGCATTCGGAAGCGTCGCTATACTAATCCGCGTACACGTCCATGTGACATGACGATTACAAAAAGGGCTCAAACAGGCACGTTTAAAAAATTATGGGAAATACCAGTTTGGCCGTTACACTTAATGACTTTTTATTGCGGTAGAGGTAGTGGGATTTTTACCTGGACCGCTTTCTTATTTCTCGGCGTACATACATCTTATTTTCTATGTTGTACATACAATACAATACAAATATAAATAGCTTACAAAATATTATTTGATTAGATTAAAATATTGATGTTAACTTATGAATATAGTATTATGACGGAATAACGGTCAATAATAAGAAAATAACTGATAATATAAACATTGTTGAACACTTGAAAAATTTTTTTTTTAACATTAGCAAAAAATTATGTGAGAAAATAAAACCACTAAATAAAGAAGAAATTAAACTTTTTACGAGAACAGAAATAGTATTTTTATAAATCTAACTAACAAACAGGAAATAAAAAATATCATCAATAACATGGAAAACAAAAACGGTAGAATTAATAATATCAATACTAAAACATTAAAAATCTTGATCGGACATGAAACTGACCTTTAGCACACATTTTGAACCTTTGTATAGGTAAGAGAATATGGTCTGATGCTCTTAAAACAGCTGAAATTATTCGTATTCACAAATCAAAAGATAAACATATCGCAATCAACTATAGACCAATATCACTAATATCAAACTTATTCAAAATTTTTGAAAAAATAATACACAAAAGAATAACATTTTCTAAACTGTAACAGCAGGCGCGAAATAATATCGCGCTAATGTAATACCACCGTAGCGTGCGTATACAAGGCAAGGTAGCTGCGAGCACATGCCAGTAAACTAGTCTGCCTATACTAGTCATACTGTAGACCATAGATTACCAGTAGACTTGCAGAACATTTATGGTTATAGCAGTTATGGTATCGAGTATTATTATTTTTTATTTATATTTCAAGCCATAATAGATTCACATTTGATAAATCATTTTCTCTATTTTACAGATAGAATATAGTATTATGGAAGATAAATGGAGGGAGAGAGAAAGGGAGAGAGAGAGCTCGCCAGGAATTGATTGTACATGAAAATGTTAAGTGTTAAAAAGTTTTGTTTTATCATATTCTACAATTGTTACATCTTACTTTTCTATGTTAAGCTAAATTCTGTCAAGTTACAGTAAAATATCGACGATTTTATGTATATTTAGGGACGTAAATTCATTTTTATAGGTTTGACTCGTTAGGAATTGATTTTATATGAAAATGTTAAATTATGAAAAAGTTTTGTTTTATTATAATCTATATCTTTTACACTTAACATATCTGTGTAAAGTGAAATCCTGTTAAACTATAGCCGCAAATCGTCCATTTTATGTATATTTAGGCGTGTAACATCGTTTTTATAGCTTTAACTCGTTAGGAATTGATTTTATGAAAAATTTTAAATAGTAAAAAGTTTTTTTTAGATATTATCTACAACTTTTGTATGTAACATTTGGCATGTAATCAATTCCCGTTGAGGCGATTTTACACCTATCAATTTGGAAAAAATCAATATTTTTATTTGATTTTTCGATTCTATATATTCTTCTAAACTTGTAAAAAAAGTTTGAGTGACATGTTTGAAAAATTACCGAAGATATAAGCAAAAATTTCAATAAACTTCTATAAGAACGTGCCACCAATTTCTACCAATTTGGGTGTTATTACGCAAATGTAAGCCACATCAAGAACCAATTCCTTACAACCAATTTTACAGTTAAAGAAAAAAACAATATTTTAAAATGTTTATTTAAAATTTATAAAAATAATTTTTCTCATACCCTGTCGGAAAGTGTTGTCTTCCCACCCTGCTCTCACAGCCGAAAGTGCAACATTCTCTCCCGCTTGAAACTGCGACGCGCATGCGTGTTTCTCTAATTTTCGGCCCGTCTGGCGCTGCCTGCGAGTTGCTGCACCTGCAGCCGGCGCTAGTCGGCAGAACATTAGAAACGCGCACAAGCCTCGCAGTTTCAGGCGTGAGGTTAGAAGGGAGTAATTATCATGAAATGTGATAAAATCTTCTGAATGATTAGGAGCTGTATAAAATCTACGATAACTCTTTAGTAAGTTGCATATTTATTACTTTTTTCTTTACTAACTAAGGTTACAGATTTATTTTTTTTACACAATCAAGTACTTCTTTATAATCAGCATTAAACTTCTTTTGTAGCAATTAAAACTTTTCTTTAGGTATTTAATACATTAAAGATTTTTTTTTCTTTATATAATGTGGTTTTATAATATTGAAATAGGTTTTGAATTACTATTTTACTTTTCTTGTTCTTCTTATGATCTTTTGAATATTTTAATCGGAGCAGCTTATTTTATTGTATCAACTGATTTACAATAATTATTTTTTACAGAAATTTGTACCTGCTTAACCAGTCTTTTCCAAGTTAAATATATATATTTAAGATGTTTAACTAGTTAATACTGCCTGTACTGTTTGACAGCTTGAGTTCGTACGTGCTGATACAGAACAATGGTAAGCCACATCTTTTCTTGTAAAATTAATAGAAAATCATTTACAATATTAACTAAGAATAAGTACTTATATGTTTCAGGAAATGGAAAAAGTTTTATAGTCAAGAAGTGATTCTTAATAAAGATATGAGAGATTTTGCATTCAAGACTCATTTATTAAGATATGAAATTCTGAACTTTGGCATTACTTTTTTTTTAGACTACTCGATGGATTTTCATAAGGTAAAGTGCAATTTACTTATAATCCATCCAACTGCTCTTAGCACGAAACTCTGGGTTTTAAAAATTTTTTAATTACGTATTTTTTATATGCAAAACACCATGTAGATTATCAAAATTAACAACAAAATAATGGTTTTTTGCATAAAAAACAAACTCAATCAATAAATTTTAAAAATCCAGAGCTTTGTGCCATAGGTGGGTGTATTACAAATAATTTTCACTTTAGCCAATGAAAATCTATCAAGTAGTCTAAAAAAAAAAGTTATGCCAAACTTTTTCTCTAGAAAGGAATATATCTCAGGACTAAAAGAATCAAAGGACCTCTATTTTTGTCAGATTGTAAAAATAGTTATATTAATAGTACATAATGTTTTTTTATTGATGACAATACTTTATTTATTTTTTCAGGTAATTTTGGCCTTAGTGGCCTATAGGTGTAAGACCGCCTTAAATTATAGCCGACAATCATCCATTTTATGTATATTTAGGCGTTTAAAATCGTACTTATAGGTCTAACTCGCCAGGAATTGATTTTATATAAAAATGTTAAATAGGAAAAAGTTTTGTTTAAATATTATCTACAACTTTTGTAGATAACATTTTTGTATAAAATTGAATCCTGCTAAGCTATAAACAAAAATCAATCATTTTTAGGTACATTGGGGCATTAAAAATCGTTTTTTTGGATTTAACTCGTCAGGAATTAATTGTAGAAATAAATGTTCAACAGAAAAAAGTTTTATGTTAATAAATATTACCTATATCTTTTACATTTAACATTTTTGTGTAAAGTCAAATCCTGTAAAGTAATAGCAAAAAAAAACCATTATCTTTTATGTTTTTAGCATTTTTTTTCGTTATTCCATTGTCAAATATTGTTCATAGAAATAAATGTTTAATGTAAAAACGATGAATCTTTCTTAGTTTTATTAGATGCGTTCGTGGTTTTAAAATTTTAATTTCATTTAGTACCCATTATGTTCAAAAATCTTTTTTTCATATTTTTAAAAGCTCTGTTTTTTTTTAATTTTTCACCGATCTCGCTCAATATAGGACCATATCTTACGTATAATTAGACGAACATATGATTTAAAAATCAGCGAGATCCGTCGACTTTTCGGTGAGATAATCGGGTTACTTGATTAGATACATACGTGCAGACATTCATACATCTCGAAAATTGCTTAAAGTGAACTCATTTTGGGTGAAAACTGATTTTTATATTGTACATTTTCAGAATTGTGAATTTTCGGAAATTAAAATTTTTGTCATGACGAAACTAAAAAACTCTCCCGAGAACTTGGATATTAATCTTAATCAATAAATAACAAAATAGTAGCAAAAAAACGAAAGAAAAAATTAGTAATAATCAAAATTTTAACAAGGCTAAGATCGACTCTGTAGCTTTATACAAGGTGTCCCATTTTAATCGTCCACCCCCAGAAATTGGCAGAAGATGTACTCGGAGAAAAACATGATAAATACAAAAGTTTTAGGGTTCAAAGGGGGTCACCTAATGGTACCAACGATTTTGACCTTGCACGGAATTTTGAAAGTTATTTCAAGGATAAAGTTGTTTTTTTTAATCGGAACTGCTATTTTTGCCCCCAGAAATGGAAAGAGCAGAAAACGTCTGAACGTAAAATTTTCTGCTCTTTCTATTTCTGGGGTCAAAAATAGCGGTTTCCATTAAAAAAAAACACTTTGATCTTGAAATAACCTTGAAAATCGCTGTCAAGGTCAAAGTCGTTGGTACCATTAGATGGCCCCCTTTGAACCCTAAAACTTTTGTATTTATCATTTTTTTCTCCGAGTACATCTTCTGCCAATTTCTGGGGGTGGGTGATTAAAATGGGACACCTTGCATGTGTCGAATATGCGGTTAAAATTTCGTAAGGATCGGGTCACTGGTTTCGGAGAAATTGAAAATTTTTGTCTATGAAAAATCATTAAAAAATTTTACCTAAAGTTAATCGGCGATGTCTACACCGGCATAGCGAGCCGTGTTGTTGCGTAGTTTTAGCGAAGCGATAGAGCCGGCGGTGCGCGCCGGCTCCCGTAAAAGTCTCGGCCTACGCGTAACTGTTGCATAGTGTTTCTTTGACTTAGTTTCAATAAATCCGATTCTTGTTTTTATCTTATACCTTAAGTCACGTGTTTTCATTTAGAGTGCCCGACCCGTGCATACTTCCCGAATACCGCCCTCTACCCTTTTCAGCTGCAGTTAGCCGAGGGCATCGACTCCTGGAGGAGCAACGGTAACGGTTGGTCCTGGAGGAGAAAAGGTAAGCGAGAAGGATAGCCGCTGTTTGTAAACACGCGGTGTTGTACGGGAGAACCGGCTGGCAGCAGTGCCATCGAGCAAGGGGCGCTCGAGTAGGAAGTAGCCTAAGCTTTCTACAATGAAAGCTTAAGGCCAGTGTTCGTTCCTTGTGCCACTATCAACTGCCGGACAGCAGGGTTTCTTTGAGGTGAAACCCTTGCAAGTGCATAGCACGAGTAAATTACGTGCAGAGAATCCTACCCCGTTACAAAGTATACGTATTTAGCAGAAAATCAGCGATAATTTGACTCAGTTTTAGATACTTGATAATTTGTTGATTGATTTCAAAACTTTCTTGTTTTTAATAAACGTTTAAAAATAAAAGAGAGAGAGAGGGAGAGGGAGAGAGAGAGAGAGAGAGAGAAACGGATATTTTTACTCGCCAATATTTTTACTTTTTTTTCAAAAGTAATTTTAGAGAAATTTCACGAGTTTTTAAGAGTTCAAAAGTATATAGATAGGAATATGTTAAGATGCGTACTTATGTACGCGTCGCTTAGTTGTATATACACGCATCGTAACGATGTATATATGTATATAGCCCTACCAAAAAATATCAGCTGTTTATCAGCTTAATCAATCACCCTTTTTGCACCTGCTGCAAATAAGATGGTATATACGCAAACATAAAGCAAAGTATAGATATCTAGAATATACAGAAGTATAGACGCGTGCTTAACCCTGCTGCTTCCTCGTAATCGCATTTTTATTTTTCCTCTCAATATATAAATTTATCACTTCAAAGTCGGAAACAACTAGCCGCTGTATGTACTCACGCTGGCGCGTGCGACGACGTGCACGCTTAAACTATTGTGTGTGTGTATATGTGTGTATATATTGTTAAGATCTGGGTTTGGGTAATGAATAATTATTTAACATACGATTATAAAAATACGTTTAGACTTTATTTATATTTCGACTCAACCGTCGAGTTTAAACTCAGAATCAAAACTAAACTATTTACAAACAATAAACAACAGCTGTTCTGCCGTTGCTATGTGTTGCTATGCCGTTATGTGCGGCGGTTCGCAATGTTCGAACTGCGCACACATTCGATTTTCCGATCATAACATTGCCTTCCTCACTCTTAAGATTGTCTTCCCGACAATCTAAAAAACATCTTGTGTTTTGAGTTTTTCTCCAAGCGGGTTGATCTTCTTCTCAGAATCCAATGATGATTCAGGATCTTCCACCGAACATCCTCTACCTTGATCCAGTACTCGAGGACTAGATGAAGGACCTGTCTCTTGAAGTAGAAATCTTGACCTTTTTTATATTTTCTAAATTTGTTGGACTAGAGGAGGGAAGATGACGTACTGTGAATATTGCCCCTAGTCAGTGCTCTGGCATTCGCCTAGCAACTTACGGGAAAACCACAGCTCAAAAACCGTGAACAGAGCAGTTCGAGACTTCTCTTTCTATAAAGGGCGCTAATCTGTCAGCATGTACAATTTTTGTTTTATGTCTTGCAGATCTTCGGATATAGAAAACAATGTCGTTGATTTTCTTAATGATTTCTTAAGGTCCTTCCCAGCTCGTTTGAAGTTTGGGGTTTTTTTCTTTCATTCGTCGTGGATTGAAAAATCAAATTTTTGACCTTCTAGAAATTCAACGTATCCTGCTCTTCTATCGTATCGAGATTTTTTCTTTCGAGAGATGATGGTGATTCTCTGTGGTGTTATTCTGTGAATCTCATCTAGTTTTTGTCTCAGCTGTTTTATGTAGTCGTCGTACGCCTCTCCTTGAAAATCGCCAGGTGAACAGCCTCAAATCAGGTCCAATGGCAGTGTCAGGTCAGAGCCGGTGTACATCTCAGCTGGAGTATCCCAATCTTTTTGATTATCTGATATATATTTGGTAACGTAGTTTAATATAGTTTGATGTTGTTTTCCTACTTGACCTTTTGATTGTGGGTGTAATGGTGTGGTTCTCGTTTTCCTGATTCCTAACAATTCTGATAATTCTTTGACTAAACGCGAGTCAAAATTTTTACCTTGATCAGCATTAACTTCTATCGGAATGCAATATCTACTAACAAATTGTATAACGAAAACTTCTGCGATAGTGTTGGTTCTCATATTCGAAATAGGAAAAGCCTCAATCCATTTAGTGAACGAATCTGTAATTACTAATAAATATTTATTTCCAAACGATGAAATTGGAAATAGCCCTAATATATCCATTTGTAATCTTTCAAATGGTAACCCTGAATTATAGATCTTCATTTCATCATGTCATTTATCTGGAGGACCTTTTTTGGCAATGCACATCTTACAAGATTTGCACCAGTTCACTACGTCTTTCTTACAAGTGGCCCAATAAAACCTTTTACGAATTTTCTCTAATGTCTTATTAATTCCAAAATGCCCACCAGTAGGAGAATCATGCGATTCTTCTAAAATCTCACTCATTTTTCGTTTTGGAACCACCATTTGAAGAACTTTAGATTTTAAATCAGGCGAAATCCATTATCTGCATAAAATCTCATTATTTACAATAGTTTATTCCCATTGAGAATACACTTTTGTAAATTCATCCTTTGAAGAAATATCTTGCCAATTAGGTTTTATTCCAGACTCTTTATTTTTAAGTATAAAAAAGATCGTTTCATCTTGTTGCTGAGCTTCTCACCATTTAGAGGGCATATTATATTAAAAAACAATCCTGCAAACGTCTTTTTCAGATTTCTCTTCAAATTTTTCTTCTAGTCTTGAAGAATGCTTGCAAGAAAAATCTGAGCATGGTCGTCTTGAAAGTCCATCAGCATTTCCATGTAATTTTCCTGTTCTATAAATAATTTTATAATCAAATCTATCTAATTTTCCTACCCAGCGTGCAAGTTGGTCTTCAAGTTCTCTAAAAGATAATAACCATGTTAATGAAGCATGGTCAGTTCTAATGAAAAATTATTTTCGTAGTAAATATAGACGGAGATGTTTAGAAGATACTACTACTGCTAAAAGTTCACGACGGGTAACACAATAGTTTTTCTCTGCTTTACTTAAAGTATAACTAAAATAACCTATAACCCTTTCTAAATTATCTTGTATTTGTGAATACTACATCTGTATCTAAAATGAATGGAAGATCTAAACGAGGAAAAGCTAAAATTGGAGGGGAAGTAAGGACTTCTTTTAATTTTAGAAATGCTGTCTGATATTCTTCTGACTAATGAAATTTAGTTGTTTTTTCACTTAGTCTATGTAAAGGTTTTGCAATGGAAGAAAAACCTTTCATATATCTTCTATAATAAGAACAAAAACTACCGAAACTTTTAACATTCTTCTTGTTTCATGGAGTGGGCCAGTTGATGACTACCTCAATTTTTTTTTGATCTGTCGAAATTTCTTTTTCTGAAACGATGTGATCCAAATACTCAGTTTCACGTTTGAAGAAATGACATTTTTTCTTATTAAGTCGTAAGATTGCATCTCTCAATTTTGTGAAAATTTGTTCTAAATTTGTCAGCACTTCTTCAAATGTTTTTCCCATTACCATAATATCATCAAGATAAATTAAACCAATTGTATCCAAGAATTCTCTAACAAGGTGTTCCATCAATCGTTGAAAAGTAGCAGGTGCATTACTCAAACCGAATGGCTTGACTGTATACTGCCATAAACCTTTTCTAACAGAAAATGCTGTTTTTTCTCGGTCTTCTGGGCGAATTATAATTTGCCAATAACCACTTTTAAGATCTAGTGTAGAAAACCAAGATTTACCAGCCAATCTATCAAGTGTATCATCAATTCTTGGTAAAGGGTATGAGTCTTTAATAGTTACAGCATTTAATCTACGATAATCGTTACAAAATCCATCTTTCTTTGATTTCATCACTACTGGCGAACACCATGAACTTGAAGATTCTTCGATTGCACCTTCTTCTCTCATTTCTAAAATTAATATGGTTATTACAATTGGCTTATAATTATATGGTTTCAATTTATATCCTACCCTGTAGAAACTCTTGATGTATCTACCCTTGTTTCAATATGTGAATCCAATCTACTTGAAATATTAGAGGTTAAGATATTTGTTTCTAAATCTAGGTTTGGTTGAATCGAGTTAGTATTATTAGTAGCTACAGGATTTATTGTTGATATTTCATGTGCTAATATATCTGAGATAGATGTGTTCTATCCTAATGTATGTGGGTTAGATGTTTTATGTCTTAATGTATTGAATTTGATGTATTTTTTGTATATACATATGTATTTTTTGTATGTATATGTCTATTTTTTAATTGACTTAGCTCGGTTTGAAGGTCCTTGATTTTTCGTAACAGCGTCAGTCGTTCAGTTTCCTGTTGTTCGTTAAGCCGCCGCTGCTCCATCAATTTCTCATCACGAACTTTAAGGGTGGTTGAGAACTTTATTTTCTTGGAAAGCTGATTCCAATGTCTGTTGAATATGTAAATTTTCTTCACGAATCGAATCAAGTTCTTCATTTTTCGAAAATAATTCTTGTAGTGCTAACTGGAGACTGGGCTGGGCATCTGTTATCTGTTGATATCTCATTGTTTTGAGGAAATATTGATCTTGTTCTTATTGTGGATCGAATCATCACGAGGTTGTTTAGTTTGTTTAACACAAAAACTTTCTTTAATATTATTTCACTTGACGAAAATATCCCGGACGAGTCCCCAAATTGTTAAGATCTGGGTTTGGGTAATGAATAATTATTTAACATACGATTATAAAAATACGTTTAGACTTTATTTATACTTCGACTCAACCGTCGAGTTCAAACTCAGAATCAAAACTGAACTATTTAAAAAACAATAAACAGCAGCTGTTCTGCCGTGGCTATGTGCTGCTATGCCGTTATTTGCGGCGACAATGTTCGAATTGCGCACACGTTCGATTTTCCGATCATAACTCTATATATATATATATATATATATACACGCGCAGTCAGGCAGTGGTGCGCATCGCGGTGTAGTAGCCCTTATTACGCTGCGTGTGTGTATATATATGGGCAGTTCTCAGGTGAATCGAGAGGTCAACATTTTTTTTTCTTTTAAAATCACCTAAATTGCTTCGTAACCATCCCATATGTTACCCTGAATTTTTTCAGATTTTTTCACGTCTAATTTTTTGGTGGCAGAGCGTCAAAGTTGGTGATTTTAGCATATTCTGCATTTTTGACCGATTTTGATTGATTTATAACTCCTCAGAGAAGCATTTTTCACGATAAACACAAGAGACCTTTTTTTTGTAAAATTCTCTTAGTTTTTCAATAAAAATATTTTCAA
>JAWWEQ010048783.1:0-15077 GCA_035583055.1 Torymus tubicola | reverse complement strand
AAGAAAAAAAAATTTTGACCTCTCGATTCACCTGAGAACTGCCCATATATATATATATATATATATATATATATTAATATATCAGCGGCGTTAGTTGATCCTGGTCCTTAATGGCATATATATATATATATATATTATTCCGGAAGGACAACCTATTTCCACGCGTCGGTTACCTAAGGATAATCTTAGTGGAGTAGGGAGGGGCGTGAGCCATCTCTATTTATGTCCCCCCGTAAATAATAATAATCACGCGCCGAGTTGGGCGAACCAACTCGACTCGGCCCGCTTTATCCCGGAGGAGTAATCGCAGGCCTTGGTAAATACCTTGCACGATGCTGATGTTGCTACCGCTGCTACTGCTTCTGGAGGCTGTTACTGCTGGAGGCTGCTACTACTGGAGCTAATCACACTGGAGCTGAGGAACGAGAGAGCAAGACTGACCGGAACACCCCTATTTATACCCCAAAATTTCTGTATGTGGGGGTGTGCAGACGACCTATTGCTATTTAAATTAGGTCAAAATTGCGCATCCCTTCATGTGTAATATCCTTGGATTGGCTAATTCTGTACGGTCTGCCGCTCTCTCCCTCCCCTCTCCTTGTGCTATTTATTTGTTAATAATTATTCATGCATATGATACGGCAATTTGTTGACAATTATAATTTACCAACGGCTTTCATATCTCCTGCTGAAAATATAATCTTTCTATACTATAAATCATTAAATGCATAATATGGACAAATTCCTAATTATGCTCATTTTTTACTTAATTCCGCTTGAAATAGCTGCTCGGTATTTGATTCGCTCTAAATATTACTTTGATTTTTTATTTAGATCATCGAAAAGCTAGAAATAATTAAATAAATGAATAATTGTTAGTCTATCTCACTCGCACTTATATTATTTCCCATCATGCTATCCTTATTTAATGTTTGCCAGAAAACACGTGGTTGTTATGTAATCCAGGTTCATTCACTCTGTGATTATAGGTTCTACCTATAGTACGTTTGTTAAGGACCTACAATGGTTAGGCGCGGGATTAAAATTTAGTTAGATTAAATTAGTTGAAATTAGTTTAGTATTTTTGTTATAAATTAACTCGGGTTCAGTCATGCCCACATATACCAAATTTGTTAATTTTATACATGACCTGAATTAATTATTGCATAATGAAAGTTTGAAGTTTGAATTTCCCGCCGGGACTGTTAGTATTGGCGCGCGCACTCGAAATATGAGGGTTAAGTTCTCGTCAGCTCGGTTAGGTGGCGCGTCAAGTACCATTTCGGAAACTCGGCTCGGTGTCGATTAAACAGAATTCCCGTACTAAGTTTCGTAATGTATGGTATTTGTGCCCGTTACATAATATTTTACTTTCATAAATAAAATTTAGTATTCTGCTATGTATTATTTTTTCAAAACTTTTCCAATATTTGATATTAAGGATATTGGTCTGTAATTACTACTTTCTAATTTTGTTCCTGCTTTGAATATAGGCACAACTTCCGCAAATTTTAAAGTTTCAGGCCAAAATGATTTTTCTATATATTTGTCAAAAATATTTCCAAGTGCATCAGCAATATGTATAGAAATTGTCTTAAGGGGGTCTTACACCTATAAGATTTTCTTCATAAAATGATCTAAAAAACAATTTAAAATATTAATACATGTAAAATACATAAAAATATTATAAATATAACTAATTATTGTTAAAAAAAATAATAACCAGATCCCTAAGCCCATTTTAATAAGAGCTATGGTTTTTTCAAAAAATAAAGTTTGGCGTAGACTTTCTCAAGCACCACTTGATGGATTTTCGTGGGGTGAAGCTTAAAATACTGGTTTTACACTCAACTCTGCACCAAAGCTTCAATTTTCGGAAATTTTTTCTTCAAGTATGTTTTTAATGCAAAAAACAAACTTTTTTTTGGTAATTTTTTTGAGTTTTTTATGGTTTTTGCATTAAAAACATACTTGGAGAAAAAAATTTTCAAAAACTGAAACTTTGGCGCAGAGTTGAATGTAAAACAAGTATTTTAAGCTTTACCCCATGGAAATCCATCAAGTGGTGCCTGACAAAGTCTACACCAAACTTTGTTTTTGAAAAATCGTAGCTCTTATTAAAATGGGCTTAGAGATCTGGTTTTTATTTTTTTTTTAATATTAATTAGTTATATTTATAATATTGTTATCTATTTTATGTGTACTAATATTTTAAATTGTTTTTTCAGGTTATTTTTTGAAGAAAATGGGATAGGTGTAAGACCCCCTTAAAGTAAAGGTTAATAAAATAGCTGAAATAAGTGTTTTCCATTTGCCCAATTTTTCTCCTTCCTAAATCATATAAAATACATATTATTAGTTAATATTTTATGCAATTTGAAAAGAAAAATATGTGGCTTACCATGTTCTGTATCAGCACGTATGGATTAAAGCTGTCGAACAGTACTGGCAGTATTAACAAGTTAAACATCTTCAATACATTGATGTAACTTGAAAAGGACTGGTTAAACAGGTACTAATTCCTGTAAAAAATAATTATTTTAAGGATGTTCAGGGGTGTCATGCTGCGGGGTGAGGCTAGGGACGGCCCCTCTCTCCCCACTCACCGCACACCCCCTCGCGCAGCCTACGAACTCCGCGTTTTGTTTACGTTTTCACTTACTTCTTTTCCAAATGCCTTGTAAGCGACCAAGATACCTCTGCGTTTTTATACTTTGATTATTTTTCTATTAAAATGAAGGTTTATTGCCGTATCTATGCTTTTTTTATAAGTGATTTTTATGTTCAAAGTTCACATAACCTCACTCTCTCATAAGAGTCTATGTTAAAAACTCGATTTTCAAGAATTTTTTTCTCGAAAAAATGGCTTATAAAAAATACTGAAAAAATTCATGTAATCTTCTTTCAACTTGAAAAACAATATATAAAAATTCTAAATTGATCCCTGCATTTTGATCTGATGACTGAACCTTCTAAAATCAGTTAGTACAATAAAATAAGCTGCTCCGATTAAAATATTAAAAAAATTCACAAGAAACATACACATAAAAGGAAAATAGTAATTCAAAATTTACTCTAATACTATGAAAGCAAATCATATAAAGAAGAATAAAAAATCTTTAATATATTGGATATCCGAAGAAAATTTTAATTACTACAAGAGAAATTTAATGCTGATTATAAAAAATGCTTGATTGCGAAAAGCAACTAATAAATATTTAATTAGTAAAGAAAAAAGTTATAAATATGCAACTTACTACATAAGAGTTATCGCAACTAGTGGTATATACAGCTTGTACAGCTCATACACATTTTAAACACTTGATATCATTGCTACATTTTTTTTTACTGTGACCTAGTACACCACATTTATAACAGGGTTTGATATTTATAAAATCATATACCCTGAAATTTTGATATGCAATAAAAAGTTTGCTTCTGTGTTCTTTAATATATTTAGATTCTTAGATTTAGAAGATTACACTAGCTTTATTAGTTTTCAGATTTTTTATATCTAGTTTTTATGTTTAGTATTTTACTTTTCGAGCTTAGACTAGTAAAGTTTCTAGAATTTATGTCCGCTTCTAGAGCAGCTTGGTTTTCGCAGGATCCATTTTCTACTCCAATTATTTTTACAATAGGTTTGTTAAGTTGCTCCTCTTCTATTTTACATATGTTATGCATCTTGGCAGTTAGATATTTTGTCGCTGTCTTAGAACTTTCTTCGTCTACGCATGTGACTAAAATTTCGTTCTTTAATTTAATTTCAATTTTTTTGGCTTTGATGGTTTTTTCTTTAATTATATAGTATTTAAGGATATTTTCTAAATCTTCTTTGTCATCTTTATTTTTTTTACTAAATTTTATTTTAGGCATTACCTTAGGCTGTTATATAAATTGTGTTGTTGATGTTTCTGCGTATGTTCGTTTGTTTATATTTGGTTTATCTTTTTCTTTGTTCAGCAAATCTTGCAGCAGTCTGTTTTCGTCTTTTAATTCTGAGTTAAGATCTTGTAGTAGTTTAATTTTTTCCATGAGTTGGTTGTCCTCAATTTCGTAGTCCATTGATTCATCATCTTGTGTTTTCTCTTTTAGTAGTTCCTCATATTTTGTTTTAAGTTTTTGATGTTCTTCATGTAGTTGTTTAAATTGAAATAGTATAACACGTGGATCTTCAATTGAGGTTATGTTTACTGTTGGGTGCTCGTCACAGATAACCATCACTTTAGTTAAATATTTCACATTATCTTTTTTATTAAAGTCACGCTTATGGTAAACGTTATCACATAACACATAAAAAGTCGTTTTATTTACTAGTTCTGGGTGGTATTGATAATTTATATTGGGAGGGATTGCATGCGGTTGCAATCCGCCCGTCGCCATTTTACTTAATTTAAATACAATGTTTTTTTTTATAGAATAATTTAGATAAAACTATTAAAAGTTTCATTTTATGTTTATAGGCTGGCACGCAGTGCCAGTGTACATTTTCCTTAATATAATTACGTAATATGTGTAAAATAAGATACTAAAATAAACAAAACTAGCGTGCGGCACTCTTGATTTGCTTATATCTTTTAAACTAAGTTTTGTTACATTTTCGGAAACGGACCAAAACATTCTTAAAACTTTAAAAATTATTATTTTTCACGAAATGTAAATATAAAAAATGCCGAAATAATTCAAAAATCACTTTTGTCCTTTATTTCATAAAATTTTAATAGAGCAAAAATTGTTAACAATTTTTTGCGTGGACACGCACCAATAATTTTGTCTCAGTTGAATAAGCTTTACATTACAAGATGTTATGTCAATGATCGAGAGAGCCATAATTGCGTTTAATTCGCAGTAGACGTTTTCGTTGATCTCTCGCACTGGTTCAGTATTTGTACAAATTCGTAATTTTCTGATAATTTTGCAATAGTCTAGAGTATGCGAATCTATGGGGATGTAAGCATGACTCTGATTATTGATGGTTAAATAAGGGGGCTCGGGCCATATATAAGCAAAAGTATTTAACGAATTCCCTAGGTATTGTTTTATCGGAAGAGGTGTAATTTTGTATAGTGTGTATTTTTGAGATCCGATAAATTAGGTGGAATTTTGTGAATATAATTTGGACATCTGCTACATCAAATAATTTTGCAATTGGGTCAGAATCTAAAAGAGGAAACAAAACGTTTTTTAATGTGCTTTGCACAATGGCAGCTGAATTTCTGATAATTTCGGGTGAGACTAAATGCGGGTGAATTACGCCGCGAGTAGCAAATAAAATTGCATTAGTTATGATTTGTATATTTCGAACATGCTGAGATGCGTATTTTGAAAGTGTTATAAGTATGTTTTGTAAGAGCTCTGCCGAATGCCCATGGTGGCTTCGCATGTCGGGGTCAGCGTCTGCGACTAGATAACGCTGCAGTAGTCTTCTATGCGCATTTTGAGCTTCGCAGCTCCGTGTATACTCGTTACAAGAGGGGGGGGGCTGGGAGAGTTTCGCAACTCAGTTTGTGTATAATAAAATTGCTAGAATTAGGCGAGTGGCCATTTTCACTTTCTAGATAATTAGGATTTTCGGGTAATGGTTCTCTTACCTCGTTTTGATCCGCGATGAATGGATAAAGCGTAAAGTGTCTATCTATCAAATGAAAATGAAGAAATTGCGCCGTATTATTAACAATGAGATAAAAATAAACGAAATTGTTTTCGGAGATGTGATAGTGTATACAAATGTTTTTATTAAATTCGCGCACAAAAAGATACGCGCGGTCTACGTCACTGTACTCGGAATCAGATGATAAAATTCTTTTTGTGGATTTTGGGTCACCACAGTCGCCTAGAGCCGATGATTTTAACAGTGGGTTTCTGGGACTTATTACTGATAAGTTTAGTTTTGTTAGTTTTATTAGTGAATAGAAAAGACAGTGGCCAACGGGATCATCTGGTCAAATGCACTCTGTACCAATTTTATTTGTTCACGCTACGAATATTATTATTAAACACGTTTAGTCCGCGCTTGCACTACACAATCGTATTCAAAATGGCCGCGCATTGACCACGCACGCACCCGGTAACACTCGCGAGAGCCAGCGCATGCACGCACAATACGAACTTATACACAGAAATAATATAGATTAATATAATTGAGGGTCGGGGGCGGAAAGATACTGCCCCGCGACGATAGGCACACAATTCTTACGCACATATTCTCCTAGCTTGCACGTCCGCTGCTCCTCTATCTCTCTCTTTTGGCCGCCTTCTCCTATCTCTCTTCCTGCACACCGCTTTACTCCTTTTCACACTTCTTTCTCTCTCTCTCAAACTTCAAACTTTCTCTCTCTCTCCACTCTATATCTCTATCACCTGACACTACTCTATACTATTACTTCTACTTTTTTTCGCTACTAACTTCTTCTAGTTGTGCTTGCGACGGCTATTTAAAGCGGACTGACGAGGAAATCGTGTCGTGAACACGATTTCCATCTACTTCATCGATGAGGCATCTCCTCTCTCTCTCACTCTAAGGGCGGTATATAGGGCGGCAACCATTCCGTCGACTCACGCAGTATGTGAGCTTCCTTTGCGATTTTTCCGCCGATTTAACCCTTCAATTGGCTGATTAGGCCATGTGGTAATGCCTCCTAATTGGCCCTCCTTGTCGGTAGTCCTGCTCGGCAGGCGATAATGCCGTAGCGCTACTGCCACCTGTTGCGCGCGCTGATTCGAATTTATAATTAAAGGACCCGCACGAAATGATAGGAAATTAGTTCCCAGTGAAAATGGCTGAAATTGAAGTATGTTGTAGTTCAGACGATTCTGAACAAAATTCTCATGGCACCAACTCTATAAAATGATTCTGAATCAGTCCAAACGGCACCTAAAGATGCACACTTGCTCTAGAAATCCATGACCTTTTTTGCTATCTAGTTTTACTTTATTCAGGATATATATGTGTGTGTGGGTGTGTGTAGGTGAGTGTGTGCGTGGGTATATGTGTGGACGGGTGTGTGTGTGTGGGTTTGTATTTGCGTGTGTGTATGTGTGTATTTGGGTGTGAGTGTAGGTGTGTCTGGGTGTGTGTGCGTGCGCGTTACACATATTCCTGAACGTATCTATATATAGTAAAGTAATCATTCTTAAACTTAGAGGAAGGAGAGTTGTGGAATATATGAGGCGTTTCACGTCAGCTGCCCCAGCACGGCGCGTGAAACATGCTATTTCTAACTCGTATTTGCGATATCAAAATGCATTTAAAAAAATTATGTGATAAGCGTTTTCGATGTATTTTTTCCTCAGCTTTCCAATGGTATAGGACGTTTTCCCAAAATTTTCCATTTTCACCTTCAAAAAGTATAAAATGTGTTGGATTTCCAAAAGTATAGTTTTAATTTTTTTTTGACCCTCTAGATCGAAAGCTGAGCATTTTTTACATTGAAATTGATATTGTCCACAATGTGCTCGAGGTGTTTTTCATGAGAAATAGAAGGTGAAAGAGTAGACGCAGTGCTTTTCCGGCGCACGGAGCCACGCGTACCAGCGCGCGGACTACGTCCGCCTTGTTTTCTACATAATAACCTTTCATAATCTTTCATTTTCTATCAGGGATTCTTTAAAATGTATTGAATAATATTTCATTAGTTATTTTATAAGAAAATAAACTATCAAAATCAACATCAATATGGTAATAGCTCTTATACTAACGTTTATTTATTTAACTTTTTTTCAGAGTAGATAATTCTTTTTTGTTTGTTTTTACAGTTTTTTTCTCGAAAATTTTATATTCAGATCTCAAAGATTTTTTTTTTAAGTTTTAATGTATTATTATTTATTGGAATTATAGCATGGTATTGTAAAATGCCTGGAATGAATTTAGCCTTATCCAATCTTGGTTTTAGGTTGAAAAGAGTTTCATCATACGATAATTTACTGCTATAAAAGCTTTGGTTTCTTTGCAGTAATCTTTAGCCCAATTATACAGCTCTTCTGGCGTTAGAATGTGATTATTAGCAGATATTTGTAGACTCGCACGTTTCGCACCTCTTTTTAGATTCGTTTTTTAGTATAAAGTTATATTTATATTTAGTGTAAGAGCTATTGCCATACTGATGTTGATTTTGATAGTTTATTTTGTTATAAGATAACTCATGAAATATTATTCAATACATTATAAAGAATCCGTGATAGAAAATGAAAAATTATGAAAGGTTATGATGTAGGCAAACGAGACGGACGTAGTCCGCGCGCTGTAGCGCGTGGCTCCGCGCGCCGGAAAGCGCTGCGTCTACTCTTTCGCCTTCTATTTCTTATGGAAAACATCTCGAGCACATTCTGGACAATATCAATTTCTATGTAAAAAATGCTCAGCTTTCGATCTAGAGGGTCAAAAAAAAATTAAAACTATACTTGTGGATATAAAACACGTTTTACACTTTTTGAAGGTAAAAATGGAAAATTTTGGGAAAACGGCCTACACCATTGGAAAGCTGAGGAAAAAATACACCGAAAAGGCTTATCACATAATTTTTTCAAATGCATTTTGATATCGCAAATACGAGTTAGAAATAGCATGTTTCGCGGGCCGTGCTGGGGCAGCTAACGCGAAACGCCTTATATGGTATTATAACATTTTTAAATATATCAAGCAATTTTGCTATAATCAGTACCTCTTTGTCATGAGACCGTATACTTTCTACACCGAATTTTTCTACACGCCTTTGTTTTGTATATCTATATACATACATACATATATAGGTATACAAAACAAAGGCGTGTAGAAAAATTCGGTGTAGAAAATGTACGATCTCTTTGTCATTAGGATATCAACTTGCATTAAAAGATACATATCATCACATTCATTCGTAAAGGAACTATTCGAAATATAAAAGTGTTATAATATGTTTGTAGTTTCAACTTGATTTACTGATTTGATGAAGAGACGTTGTTTTAGTGAATATTTAATTAGTTAGTGAATATTTAATAACAATGCGTTAGTTCATTAAGTATTGCATGCGTGTGGCAATAAGTTTCGCGCATCTAATTATGTGCTAACTGTGTTGTGCGATATAATTCGTTGTAAAACTGCGCCAACCGAAGGTAGGTAACGGTATTGTTATATATATACTATTCAATATTTAAGAAAAATAATTAATTCTTTATGAATATAATTTTGTTTATAATTCGTTTTTCAATAGCTATTAGTTCATAATTTTGATTAAGTTATTCATGTTCAATATGGCTAATGTATATCGTAGATGTTATATTTGCGACAGAAGATTTCGTTTACAAAACTTATTTCGCATAGATAGAGAAGAGGATATTGTAAACTCTCAAATAGCTATAGGACGAAGAGATGTTTTCAATAGACCTCCTTTAGAGATAACAAATCTTACTCGATTATGCATTAATTGCAATCAATCTATAATAAAAGAAATTAATATTATTGAAAATGATCCACAGTGTTTAGGTCGGAGTGTACTAACTCAGACTCGTAATAGTACTTGTTTTCTTTGTAACGCAGAAAATAATTTAACAAGACTTTCAATACATTGTAAAGCTCGAGTTTTCATTAGGCAAAATATTTATATACCTACGAATACGAGATCTTGTTTATATCATTTAGACGAAATGACCGTACATTATAAGAGGAGAAGATCTGAATAATCTTTTACAGGCTGTACGTAATGTAGCTAATTCGAAAATAAGATTAGAAGACGAGGAAAGTTTTTCTGATGAAGAATTTGAATGTTTATCGCCTATAACAAAGGAACAATTTTGTAATTTATTCATATTTTGTAACAGGGTTCAAGTTCCAGATGGATATAGATATATCAATAGAAGGGACTTACTGATGTTTTTGTGCAAAATGCGACAAGGTCTTTCCGATTCCTTTCTTAATGTTCTTTTTCAATATGGAAGTAGACAGAATGTCAATATGGTTATTTCAATTGTTAGAAGAAGTTTAATGGAACAATTCGTACCTAACAATATAGGTTTTGAAGCTATAACAAGAAAGGATTACATAGCTAGGCACGTTACTCCATTCGCGAATGCACTTACTATAATCCACAACCAGAAGTTCCTCGAGCGATGGTAGCTATAGATGGTACCTATACATTTATTCCAAAAAGCACTAATTTTAGAGCTTTACGTCAGTCGTATTGTGTCCACAAAGGTCGCCACTTAGTGAAACCTCACATGATGGTAGCTATGGATGGATACATTCTTGATATTCAAGGACCATATTTTTCCGATAGTCGAAATAACGATGCTTCCATCTTACAGAATGAATTTGAAGGAGATAACCAAAGGATGAGGAATTGGTTTGTCGACAATCATATTGCAATCCTTGATTCGAGTTATAGAGGCGTCAGAGGGTTTCTTGAAAATGAAGGATTAGCTTGTAAAATGACAGTTGCACTACAACGCGGACAGCGTCAGTTAAATACTGAAGAAGCTAACGAATCTCGACTAGTAACAAAATCAAGATGAATAGTTGAAGCCAGAAATGGTCACATCAAATCGATTTTTAAGTTCATGAATGATATTATGCAAATTCAGCACTTTTACCATCTAGGCGACTTTTATAGAATCGCAGGAGCAATTATTAATAGGTATCATCCTCTAATAACCATGGCCGATGCTGACATTGTTTTAGCAAGAAGATTACTTGAAAAAGCTGAAGAACCTAATGTTGTTCAAGCATTAGTTGAGCTTGACAATCTTCAAAACAGGAACGCCCAGCGGTGGCTCCGATTAAATGCTGTAGATCTAAACGATTTTCCTATTTTGGATCTTGAGTGCTTACGAAACTTTACTGTCGGTACATATCAAATTCAATTATCTCCTTCGTATATCCAAAATAAAGTTGAAAGAGAAAATGATAAAGTTTTTGAAGTCGAAGTATTACTAAACGAAAACAGAATATCAGAACCTGGGTTTATACGAGTAAGAGTATATTCACGATTTCGGAATGCTGGGAGATATCATCTATGGATAGCATATATTTCAAATGAGCAAAGAGAACAAGAAGCGGATGAAGAACCTATACTTGGACACTATTGTACTTGTAAATCAGGTGCCCGTGCAGTTGGTTCATGTGCTCATGTGACAATGGCGTGAATAAAAACACCAACTGTTTACAATATATTCTTTGTGGCCATATCAAATTGTTTCTATTTACTAAATATCAGTGTTATTTTTTTTATTACTCTTATATATATATGATTTGTTTTTTATCTTTAAAAATGTTATAATACCATATAATTATAATCACAATAAATGTAAGATAATCCCAAGGAAGTTCGATTTTTTTCCCACTGTTACCCTATGTATCAATATATTCCCCCACCCTCCCTCCTCTATGTTTAAGAATGATTACTTAACTATATATAGAAACGTTCAGGAATATGTGTAACGTGCGCACACACACACATACCCACATACACATACGCAAATACACACATACCCACACACACACCCACACATATATATCCTGAATAAAGTCAACCTGGATAGCAAAAAAGGTCATGGATTTCTAGAGCAAGTGTGCATCTTTAGGTGCCGTTTGGACTGATTCAGAATCATTTTAGAGAGTTGGTGCCATGAGAACGTTTGTTCAGAATCGTTGGAACTACAACATACTTCAATTTCAGCCATTTTCACTGGGAACTAATTTCCTATCATTTCGTGCTGGGTCCTTTCATCATATGACATTGAAGGATAATATAAGAGTTGATAAAAATGAAAATGAATTTGATAAATGTCTTGAATATATGTAAAAAGGCAATTTTAGAACCAAGAAGATGTTTTAAATTCAAACCATATAATTATAAGTAAATGATGAGTAAATGGAGATGCAAGAGAATATGAATACATTATAACGAGTAGCAAGTACATAATTCTCTGTGAAGTAATAATAAATACATATAACTAGTAGGAAGTATATATCCATAACAATCCTATCCATAACAATGCCGAAAACATTTTTTTAAATACCACGTTATCAGATAAAAAAAAATAAAAACAATAAAAATTTATAATTTTCAACCCTTTACTTAACTCTTTATTGAACTCTTTATAAACTCTCAATATGTTACAAAAAATTTTTTTCGAGATTCGAAATTCGAATCGAATTAACTGAACCGAGCGAGTATTAGCGAGCGAGGTAATAATGCTGGTATAAATATAAAAATGAATAAAACAATGCCAAAATGCATGTGAACACTTTATAGAAATATATTCACTTGGACGTGTAAATTAAATGTTATATATATACTCCGCAACAAAATTATCGCAACAAAATTTTTCATTGAAAAATTGCCATTTTTCAAATGCTTGTAATTCGGTCAATTTACATCGTATTGAGATAATTTTCTTTGTTTTGTACGGAATTATGTGTGCTTTCAAGAAAAAATGATGTCCAATAGCTACGAGATAATGCCACATTGCTATGTCTTAATCAGGCTTACCAACTTTTTTTTTTAAAAACGCAATAGTTTGCACGATTACCTGGATTACCAAAAAATTTTTTCAAAAAACCACAAATACAATCTTAAAGTACACTTTTCAACGAGCATTTAAAAAAAAAAGTTAAAAAACATTTTAAAGGTGTTCCTATGTTTTAGCCAAATACCGCTAACATCATCATTACCCGATGCGTACCGCGAGGAGGTTGTTGGTCGGACTTACGACAAATCCCATGCGCCTAAGGCCTTTAGTACCGTGTATTGCCATCTCGCTGACAAATTACCTCTCCTAAACGTTCTTGCATATTAATGCATGCTCTAATTGAATCTTGAGGTATCTCGTGCAAAATTTCATTCAGAATTTTCTCAAGCTCTTGGAGGTTAGCAGGAGGTCTCTCTAAGTTACGTAATCGCTTACCCATCATGTTCCACATATGCTCTATAGGATGGAGGTATGGGCTATTAGCAGGATGAGGCAATACCTCTACATTGTTTTCTTCCAAGTATGAGTTATCCTTGCAGTATGGCGGCATGCATTATCCTGCATCAAGATGAAATTAAGGATCATTTGCCGACGCATTGGATTTACGTGAGGACGTAAAACTTCGTTTAGGTAACGTCCCGCTGTTAGTCCCGAGGGTGAGATAATCACTAAATCTGATCGATGGTTCATTGATATTCCACTCCATACCATAACGGATCCTCCACCAAACGCTTGAATTGAATCAACGTGATTTGGTGCAAAACATTGTCGTCTGCGACGCCAACTTCGAATCCTAGCATCGTTTCCGTAAAGACAAAATCGAGATTCATCTGTAAAAAACACATGTCTTCACGTTCTAGGTGTCCAATGTCGATAATTACGAGCGTAATTTAGATGAGCTCGTTGGTAAACTGCTTCTAAATTAGGCACTCTAGCGCTAATTCGTGATCTCAAACCCCTTTCGTGAAGGCGTCTCCTTATCGTCTGAGCACTAATTGATCTGCCTGGTAAAGCATTATTCTTATTTTGTCGCGCAACCTGCCTTGGATTTCGCAGGGTTTCATTAACAATGTTGGGATCCTCTCGATTCGCAGTAATCCTATGCCGACCTTGACCAGGCCTACGGCGATAAGAATCTGTTTCTTCATACCGACTAAAAACACGTGACACATTTAAATTAAGAATATGTTACTGTAATTTTTAATTGCTATGTACGCTGTATAATAAAATTAATGTTGAATAATCTTTCACCTTAACTCTTTGCCAGTATGCCGCCTTAAACTTTTACTTTATTTTTTTTAATTGATCTGTCGGTAGGGTTGATAATTTTACCAAAAGTGCGGACGTGCAATGTTAAATGTAACGAAAACGTAGTGGTATAATCTTAAATAAAGCTACACTTTTCATGGTTTAATATAAAAAAAAAAAATATCGAATAGCAATGTGGTTTCTTGGTTTATGAGGGTTTAGGATAGCTTCCGGGACACGAATTTGTTAAATGTAATCTAATAATTTTTCAGGGCTACGTATCGGGTAATGCTGATGTTGGTGGTATCTGGCTAAAACATAGGAATATCTGTAAAATGGCATAAATTTTTGGTAATCCAGGAAAACGTGAAAACTATTGCGTTTTTTAAGAAAAAAAGTTGGTAGGCCTGATTAAAACATCGCAATGTGGCATTAACTCTCAGCTATTGGACATCATTTTTTCCTGAAAGTACACATAATTCCCTACAAAACAAAAAAAAATTATCTCAATACGATGAAAATTAACCGAGTTACAAGCATTTGAAAAATGGCAATTTTTCGATGAAAAATTATGTTGCGGAGTGTATATCCATTAATCAAAATAATTTTCACTTGATTCATGAAATCTTATGTTTATTCTTTAATAAGCTTAAATAATTATTACTTCCTTATTAAACTAATAAGTAAAAACGTTAGTACAGCATTAACTACTTGGTTCGAAATAAATAAAAAAGATATGAACGCTCGCCAATATTTATATATGAACATACGTTATAATTATGTTTTTAATGGAAAAACTAAATCTTGAAATATAAGGAAAAAATTTAATAATTCGTTTTTAAGTAGAATATATTTAGTAAGTCCAAAACAGCAGGAACGTAACATTATCTTCAAACTTTATCTTTAAAAAATAACAACCGTGTCACTGAAACAGATACAGAATTAAACAACGGTTTTTATCAATTTGTGATGGTAAATTTTCTCGGAAATTTGAAAATGAAAATAATGTTATAAAAATTCTTCAAGAAATGATATCAAATGGTAACCTGATACATGAAATATCCGGCAATACAATGAGTATTAATAATAAAGAATTTTATGAAAGCATGTTAGACTACGCTTATTTTGGTATTAAGGATTTAATAATAAATTAAAGTTAATTAGAATTAAGTATGAATATAGCAATTTCTGCATTAACCATTAGCCGGGTACTGCGCGAGGAGTGTTGAAACTCAAACCGCGCGATATCTGGAATCCGCTGCGTTATTACAAGAAAAAAAGTCTATGTAAGATATTTCGAAATTTGGATTCGTTTTTATGCAAAAAAATCCGTTAATATTGATAAAATTACATCACTAAATTCAGAATTTTGATTAATTTTTAGC
>JAWWEQ010048782.1:0-15077 GCA_035583055.1 Torymus tubicola | reverse complement strand
CATACTTCAATATTGATATGACAATTAAATTTTAATAATAAATAGGGATTATATGGAACTACATATGTATTATCTGCTTAACGCTTACTAGTAAAATATATTTTATTACCATCATTTCTGCGACGATATAGAGGATATCCTTTTGTTAAATTTGTATTTTCATTGAACATTTTAATAAAATGTTTTGTACATTTTCCACTTACAATATCTATGCAGGGTGAATTTTTATTTTGTTAACCACATGGTCCATGGATCATAAATTATTTAACAATGTTATATAATCTTGGATATATAGTTACTGTAAAAATTTTTTATAACAGGAAACATGGTCAACTTTTCGCTATTAAATATCTGCAATAAGTGTTTACGTATTTTACTAACATCAAATACTAATCCAGAAGGACACGTATTAAATATTATTGCAGTAATAAAAGCAATTGAAAATACACCACAGTCATACGAGTTTTCTTGATGTTGAACTTTTTCAAATGTAATTTTAATATCACGTAAATCGGGAAATAATCAATTAATGTATATCTTTTGATCATCATTTAAACTATTGTGATTGAAACTATCATAAACATGAATTATACGATACCAAATACATAGGTCCACTGAATAAAGTTTGTAAATATTCTGAATTTAAAGAAATTAAATTTATATTACCTGCTATTTGAAGAAACATTTTTGGTTGCATTGAAAATGATGTTTGATTTTGTAAAATTTTATTAAATTTATAGATATGTTCGTTGTTTAACATACTTCGAATTCCTGAGTAATGACCTTGACTATCTAAGTACCTCCCGCGCTAACGCTCGGTCAGTTTATAACTGTGTTAAATTTAAAATCTAAATATTTTAAACTCAACACATAAAAATATAAAGTAATATTTTATTTAATTGTCATGTCAATATTGAAGTATGTTCATTTATTTCATGCATTAAATACTTGTTTAAATACTGTTACAAAGGTCATGATTGTGCGTTTATTGAAATGAAATCTGACAATATATCCGTTGAAGGAGAAATTAACATTAATGAGCCAAACGACAAATTACAACATTTCATTTGGAATTGTTATAACTTCATTTTTAATTTCAAATTTATTTTCAAAATAACCATCTCCTATACGCAAATCCAATTTTTCAATTCATTATATTACTTATTCATTAAAAAACATAACGAAAATAGATTACTTTTAATTTTACAAATATAATATTTTAATATCTTCAATAACTATACCATTTCATGATACAATGCACCCAAGAATAAGATAAATAAAAATATAAATAATCGAATAAAAATCTATATTATATTTCAAAAATATTTAGATTTTAAATTCAACACATTTATAAACCGACCGAGCGTTAGCGAGGGAGGTACTTCGCAAGTATATGTATGATCACTGTATAAAAAAATTGATTCGTGCAATCATTTTTTTTAAAGTCGTACACAGGTCTGAAAATAATATATTTAAATTCTACGAAAGATTACAAGAACAAAAGTCTATGTAAGATATTTCGAAAATTTGCTGCGTTTTTTGAGCTAAAAATTAATGAATATTCATAAAATTTGAGACGAATTTCATCTTTAAATTCAGAATTTTTATTAATTCTTAACTCAAAAACGAAACATATTTTCGAAATATCTTACATAGACTTTTTTTCTTGTAATCTTTCGTAGAATTTAAATATATTTTTTTCAGACTTGTGTACGACTTCTTTAAAAAAGTGATTACACGAATGAATTTTTTTAGATCCAAAACGATCGCAACCCGTTCCAGGATTCATACAAACTCTTTTAAACAATAAAAAGATATCTCCATGAATTTTTTGGTAGCGAAAGTCTTGATCGGACTTTTAATTTTTTTAATTTATATGTTTGATTTGCACATAGGTAAGTGGAAGCATAAAGTACGGCGTTGATGCATGATACGTCAATTTTATTTAATGGTCAGCTCCGAGAAATCAAGTCAAAATTTTAAATTTATGTAGCAGTCAGCTTCAAACAACCACATAAAAATTTCGATTTTACTTAACACTCAACTCCGAGCGACAACATTAAAATTATAAGTTTGCCAGATAGTAATTATCTATATTTTTTTTAAATTCATTGTTAATAATAAAATAAATAGGCTTTTTGTAATAATATCACTTAGCATATTAAATTAATATATAACGGTATATTATTACAAAAAGATACCCTTAAAAAAATCGAGCCTATCCATCTACCTCACGAGTGGCGTAGAAAACATATGAAATCAAAAGACGGTACATTGTACAATATTACTTTTTAATAGATTAAAGCCGACATTTGATGAGCATTTGATTTGTGACCAGTGACACCAGAGAGCCCTAAGTAATAGGTTTCATTGATATTGTCAATGACTTTAATTGTTGTGTCCGCCATCTTGAATCAGCTATTTTGCATCGGCCATCTTGGATCGACCACCTTATATCGGCCAGCTCAAGTCGACCATTGTGGATCGGCCATATTGTTTTATCCATCTTGGATCGGACGTCTTAGATTAGTCCGCGTCGGCCATCTTAGATAGTCCAGCTCCAGTTGGTCATCTTGGATTGACCGTCTTATAGTTCGCCAACCTTGAGATTGGCCATCTGGGATCGACCATCTTGGATCGACCCTCTTGAATGAATTCGGTTACCTTGGATCGGCCATCTTGGATCGGCTATCACAGGTCGGACATCTTAGATTGACAATCTTAGATCGTCCATCTTGGATTGGCCGTCTGGGGTTAGCCATCTGGGGTCGAACTTCTTGCATCAACCCTCTTGAATCGTCAAGTCATTTTGGATTGGCCAGTTCAGGTGGGCCAGTACTGGTCGGCCAGTTCGAAACAGTCATCTTGGGTTTGCCAGTTCAGATCGACCAACTTGGATCGGCTATCTTGGATCGGAGAATCTGGAGGGGCAATTGAGGGGCGGTGAGGAGGGATGAGAGGGAATAATGAAATGCATTAAAAAATTTAAAAACCCAGAGATCTAGATGGATAGTAACGGTATATTGAGGGGCAATGAGGGGGTAGTATTGAGGGGTGTGAGAGGGGATGAGGGGGGTACGACTAGCAGAATTTTCCTTACAGCTATATAATACAGCGAGATACATAACATACAGACGTATACACACGTGCTCAACTCTGTTGTTTCCTCCTAATCGCATTGATTTCCCCCCTCAATATAAATTCATGGTAGTAGGAAACTACTAGACGCTATACGTACTCACGCTGACGCGCGTGATGTGGTATACGTAAACTATTGTGTATTGTAAGCCACGGTCGGGCTGCGGGATATTAATTGTGAAAAAGGGGAAGGGGATGAATAACAAAACTAGATTCAATTTTTATACTTTTACAACACTTACACTGTTTCTTTCAATAAAACATGGGCGCCAGCCGCTCACACGCACGTTGCATGAGACTATCTTTATCCGGTTTATCGCGGGTCTCCAACGCTATCAGTCGCCAAACTAGTCGGTGGCAGCTCTCGAGGATGGTCGACTGGAGTCTTCGGCGGTGACGACGACGTGGTTCCAAGCTTCTTCCGTTGACTTATGCTTCGGCTGAAGGCGCCCGGCGTCGGCAACTGAGTCGGTGGCAGCTTTCCAGAATGGTCGACTGGAGTCCTCGGCGGTGACAGCGGCGTGGCTCAAGTTTTTTCTGTTGCTGATGATGTGGCTACGTCGCAGGCCCACAGGAGAGTGAACGAGTATGGTGTTCGTGCTCTCCTGTATCGCAGGTCTGCGCACCCACGGATATCGGCGAAAAGGCCCGAGCAGGGCGGAGCAATCGCGACCGCGCCGCGATCGCCGTAGTCGTTGCATATGGACTTTCGGCTGCCGCTGCTTTCCTCAATGCTGTGTGTTTTACTTGCTGATGTGACTCCTGGAGGGCGGTTCTCCTATAGAGGTGTGTATGGGATAGATTATGCTTTGAGATCTAGGTATTGGGATCATAATTACAGTTTGTACTTTCAGTGCGGGTAGGTAGTTACTTAAAAAAACTATAAACTGTTTAATCGACCTTTTTCTACCTAGTTTCACCAGGATAGCGAGCCTTGCTACAGGGGGTCTGGCACATGTAAGAACACTTCTTTGTGTATAGTTCAGGCCTCCTAGTAAAGCATCGCTTAACATAGGTTCTCTTATATTGCTATAAGTCTGACTATTTAGTCAGCTTGAATAAGTATTCATGTATCATGGCAATTTGCCATGTTACACAATGTATAGCCAAGTCTCTGTCAAATCGAGAGGTCAAAAAATAGATTTTCTTGAGACACGCTGGAATCGTTTTACTATTCATTCCGGATATCCCTGAATTTTTTAGATTTTATTGACCCATAATTATAGAGATAGAGGTCAAATACTAAATTTTGATGATTTTTTGCATTTTTCACCGATTTTCATCATTTTATAACTCCTCAGTGAAGCATTTTTCGCGATGGAAACAGGAATAGCTTTTTGTTTTCTCAGCTTTTCAATAGAAATACTTTCAACGCCGTATGTTTATGCTTTCACTTATATATATATGCAAATGAGACATAAATTTTACAAAATTAAAAGTCCGATCCGGACTTTCTCTAGCGAAAAATTTATGGAGGTCCTTTTTTATTTCTCTCTTAAAAAAATGATGAAGGTAAGTTGAAGCCAAAATAAAACGTTTGGGATTGGCCGAATCCGACTAATAGACTATAAGCTCGTGATTAGTCGACGCTAAATTTAGCTCGACGCTTAAGATTTTATCTATTTGGTCCGAAAAGAACTGCGAGAATTTAAATCGTTTAACAATTAAACTAGAAAAATAGAAATTAGAAGTATATTTTTGTTAGAATCTGTTTTTACATAATAGAAAGCTACAAAAATTGTATTTTAGTGGAACCCTAATCTAAAATTTACCTTCATTGCAAATAATAAGATAATAAATACAATATCAGTTTTGGTGTAAAATTGTATAAATCTCAGAATATTAAAAAAGAAAAAAATGCAATATAATATTGCAATATTCATTGTCATACATTGTTACCCTAAAAATTATCTTCCTAGTATCCAAAAGTGTCCGTATGAATTCTGTAACAATCGTTTTTAGATCTAAAAGAATTCATTCGTGTTATCACTTTTATAAAAATTCTACGAAAAATTTCAAAAAAAGTATGTAAGATATTTCGAAAATTTGCTTCGTTTTTTTTCATCTATATTTTTTGGTGCAAAAATGGAATTTTTTGGTTAATAAAATATTTCAATTTTCGCTATTTCTTACTCTAGAACAAAAACTTGATTTCTAATAAATAGTAATACGTACAAATTATATTAAGGGAGTGTCGCACTATACCAACTCTGTTTTATAGACAGACATACAAATCTGCTTTGATTGGTTGTGATTGACTTATTTAATTGGTCTATATAGAATAAACGCCAAAATCAAATGTGTTGGAATTAAGATTGAATTTTGGGAGTTGAGTATTTAAAATTGAATAATTAAAATAGTATAAGGAAAAATATCATTATTTTATTTATCAAAATTACGTCATAATCGTATAATTTAGACTCATTGAAATTCATTTAATAAATAAAGACATGGTACGCGCAAATCGCGCTTAATGTAGCTGGTATTACATTATGTATTTGAATCAAAATTAAGATCATATCACAATTAAGAGAAATCGAATGTAAACGCTGTCTGATGAAATATAAATCAAAGCCATCATATTATGATGGATATGTTTGTGATCAGATCTTAATTTTGATTCAAAAAGTCCAGGTACGGTAAGATAACTCGGCGACGGAGCACTTTAGAGCAAGATGTTAAATAAAAAAGTTTCGGGATTTTTTTGCCTGGCTATCCAGATATTACGCAACTAGAATCACCTGGCGCACGTGTTGCGTATACTAGTTTTTGACAGAAGTGCGCAGAATACTGAAAATTTATTAAAATAATATAAACTAACGTAAAAACGTAAATGTAATAAGAGATGTGAGTCGATTTTCTCGTCCCAGCGTAGCGAGGGTAAAAACGAAACATAATAATATAAATAAACTTAATAAAATTTATTAACAAAACTATTACAATAAATATACGAAAACTTAATAATTTATTAAAAAATAAATTATTACAATAAATATAAGAAAAAATAAATCATACAGAATTTATAATGGTTGTTTCCATATCAATCAATTGACTGTTGACCGTCGTACTGAGCAGACGTGTCTATATTTTGCTTATAGAAGTATAAACTGTTTGCAGCAGTTGTAAAGCTGTTTGAAATTATTATTGAATTAACTGAAATTTTAAACCGAAATGAGCGTTAAAATAGTGTTTTTAAATAAGTTAAACAATAATTTTATGATATAAAATGGCCGAGGACGGTCTATCTCGTGAGGAAGTCCCTCCCTATATTTTCTTTAAGTGTCATGGTCAATTAAAGGATACTACATTGTTTTGTGTTCTATGTGAAAATGTTTTTTATAAAAGTGACTTTGATAGAAAAATATTTGGTAAATATGTGACTAGTGCCATAGTGATCTGTGAAGAACATAAAAATGAGATAGACATATCCTCAATCAGTAACGACAACCCACGTATTGCACTAAGCTTGTCAGAGCTGAAATTTTAAAGAGAGATAGTATAATTGAGGAACTAAATAATAACTAGGGGGGATGTGCCCCCCTGCGTGTCTCGCTACGCTCGACACGCCACCCCGCCCCCCGCTCCTCGCTTCGCTCGTCAGATGTAAAAACTTCGTTTTTACATTATAGGCACGACCGCATTACTCAAGAGTGCCATATGATTTCGTTAGTATGCCAATATTTTTTGTTAATTTAAAAAATTAATTAATTTTTTTATATCTGCGTGTAAAAAAATTAATATTTCTGTGAATTTTAGATATTTCAAATCCTTTTTGTAAGTTAAGTTACAAGAAATCAATCTTTTATCAGCATGTTAGATAGTAAAAAGTTTTATTTTGATTACACCCACGTATTTTCTACCTATATCAATTTTATGTGAAATCAAATCCTGATAAGTTAGAGCGAAAAAAAGTCTATTTTACAAGAAAATCTTTTTTATTTTCGAGTTAAAGCTAATTTTTTTGTATGAGAGCAAAACACGATAATTTTCGGTAATTTTGATTTATAAAAAATAAATAAATAATTAAATAAAGCAGAACAATTGAATTGATACTTTTATATTCTGACATCATATAAAATTAAAAAAACCGATCAGATTCGTATAATTTTCCGATAGTTAATATGGAAACTCGATTACAAACAAACGTACGAACTTACATATATTTTAAAATCATTTTTAAATGTTAATTTTTTATTTTAAATTAAAATTATAATTAAAAAGAAGTACTTATAGAAGTACTTATTCTTTTAAAATTAAAGAAGAGTACTGGCGCTATACATAAGACTAACATAGCCAGTGCAGTTGTCGTCGGCTGTGACTCCGACAGTCGGTACCCCCTCTCACTCCCCTGGCCTATGTTTACTCATGGTCTCTCTCTTTCTCCCTCTCGCGCGCGCGCCCATAGGTATACTTATGTGCGCGGTGCAAAAGACTATCGATGTCGTATCGATCGGCGCTCGAGCGCACACGCGTTTCAAAATAAACAACGAAAAAAAGTACGTGTACTGAGATGTTGTTGTAGCTGATCTAGTCGATGTGAGAATCTTCCGCTGCCGACTATGAAGTCTTGTTCGAGTTTGATCTTCAGTTGTCGGTGTTGTCTAGTGAAGTATACCTCTTTATCATGTATCTGGTAATTATTTATTGATAATAGTGTCAGTATTCAGTAGCGTGATAAAATGTATTTTGTTATCAGTTTGTATATACTATTTCTGTATTTCTTTTTTTAATGTTTAATAGTTATTTTATTAAACGTTTTATTTTTCTATTTATCGCATAAATGTGTTAATGTGAATTTTATTTTAGTAAATGAATTTCTAATTCATTTTACTGTTGTTTCTTTAATTTGTAAAATTGAGCACAATTAGAAAGTACACAATTTTACTAATATTAAAAGTCAGATTATTTTTAGTCAAGTAAAGGATTTTAATTCATAAGTTTAATTCATTTTCAAAGTTTTTTGTGCTTAGTATACTAACTTTAAAAGACTTTCGGTTCCGGAACTTTTCCCTAGCAAGACTTAAGTTTTTAAATAATCAAGTCATTTATAATTTTGTATTGAAGCAGTTACATTAATATGTAATATGGATTCGACTTTTAGTTTTTTGTGTGGTATAAGCACAGTAGGCTGTAACTATTTTGAAGATACAGTCATACTGCAGTCATTTCATTTAACGTTGTGCATATCTGTTTATCGCATAAATATCTTTAAGAGAATTTTATATCAATATTTAAATTTCTAATTCATTTTATTGTTTTATCTATAATATTACAAATTAAGCCCTATTAGAAAGAACATAATTTTAATGATATTAAAACTCAGATTATTTTTAGTCAAGTAAAGGATTTTAATAGATAAGTTTAATTCATTTTCAAATGAATTCATGTGGCTCATAGTGTCTCTGTCTTATGTTTGTTATTTTTTAGTAGTGCGATGAGAGGGATTCTGACACAATTATTGCTGTCCTTCGGATGAGTTTTCTTCTGCTCAAGTTTCTGCAGCTATAACTCTGAAATCGCTTAAGCCTCATGATAACTGCTGCTGTCTCTTCCACTGGTGAGTAGACTTCCAATGGAACATTACTTACTATTAGTTTGTTACTTCAGGCATATACTATTCTTTCAGCTGAACGGACCATGGGTTACAACTGTTGGGCTAGCTTTACAGTGTGCTGGCAGAATAGTTATGGTTAGGTATAGCAGTTAATCGTATCCAGTATTTATTTCATATTTTTATTCTAAGCCATAATAGATTCAAGTTTAATAGATCTTTTTTTTCTTTTACAGATATAATACAGTATTATGGAAGAGAGAGGGGGAGAGACATGTAGATTTATAGAATATATAGTATTCTATGGAGACAGGTGCAGATTGAAAAGTGCCAGAAAAGTGCAAGAGGACCTGTCAAAAGGCCAACATCACGAAGGTGTCAGCTAATCTGCTAGGCCAACATCACTAAAGGGCCGGCTAACCTGCTATTGTTTGTACAACTTCTTGTTGGGGCTACAAAGAGATTGCATGCCGTAGCTTTGTCTCTCTCTCTCTCTCTCCTCTCCTCTCCTCGTCGCGAGGTAGCGCGCGCGCGTATTAACGTGTATTAACTCGGCTCCGACTTTTTACGTGATTTTTGAAGTTTTATTGAAAATTTTTTTAAGTGCGTACGCAATACTAAATAGATAAATAAACCGAGCCCTGGTGTGTAGGTGTATGTGAGTGAAGTAGTGACAACACTGGTGGAAAGGTGCTAATTGTGTTCCAGTGAATCAAATGACTGCAAAGCACAACTTGTAGAGCAAGATTTAATTCATCTAGTGTGCAGCAAATTAATTTAGTGTATGTCACTTTGCTTTCCACCCTGCACTTTCTCTGCACCACCAGCCGTAGCGACCAGTAGCGTTGCACCCAGTATCGTGCAAAGTCACCAACAGTCGGAGTCGAGGTCAATACCCTAACCAACCTGACGTCACGTCGCCAAATCTTCGCCCCTCGTCCAATAGAGGGCGTGTCGTAACTCATACACTGGAAAATCCGCTCAGCGTACTTACAGCTATATACACGGCATTGGACAAATGCCGCACGTCCTTGCCTGTTGCCTCCATCTTCCTTAATGAATATTTGAATCAAAAAGTGTATCGAGAATTCCAAACTCTTAAGTCATTCGCTAGGAAGCTTGGATTTAAATATATCTGGCACAGGCAGGGGCGATTTCTAGCCAGGATGTGCGATGGAGAACGTGCGTTTGCATTCAGTGTGCCTACCGACTTGCAGGCAATAGCTGCGTCGTATAAAATTAATAACAAAGCGATAGCAGAAAATCAAAAAATTGTAACGTCGCAGGAAAACCATAACATAATTCCAAACAACGCCGAAGCTACTGCTCCAACCAAAACTAAAAAAGTAAACAAATCAAGTCCAGTACTAGTAAAAGTAAAACAAAAAAATGCAAAAAGTAAGAGTGCAGCTTGACAAAATCATCATAGGGGATTTGAATGCTAATCTTCTTTGTGGCGGTAGTGATGCCAGGCTCGTTCGCAACCTTGCTGCGGAACTTTCACTGCAGCAGGTTCAGCACGGCCCCCTCACTTCAAACGCACATCTCGCACCTGGATAGACGTTATCTTCGTTGCCGACAATGACACCATAATCAATGATCGAAACATCCCAGCTAACTTTCACAGCAGGCACAATATCATTGATGCTAATATTAAGATTAAGTCACCTGTAACAAAAAGCTCTTCATTTACTTATAGGGACTATAAGAATATCTCACCGGAAGAGCTCATCGCGCAATTGTCCTGCTGTGAATGGACACCCTTCGATGCTGACGTCATTGATGTCGAGCGAGGTCTGGACTGTCTCTGCACCAATCTCTCTACAGCCATAGAATCTCTGGCCCCGGTAAAAACTTTTACTGCCAGGAAGGGAAGGCTTCCATGGATCGACGCAGAGCTGGTCCAGCTGCGCCGTAGGTGTGACGCTCTCTACAGACGATACAAACGTACGGAACGTCAAGACCTATTTGATCAGTTCATCGAATTACGCAACAAACTCGACAAACAAACTGACCACGGTAAAACCGCTTACCTCGAAGCTAGACTATCAGATGATCTGTCAGACGGCGATGTCTGGAAGGAGTTGCGTAGCCTGGGACTTCTGCCCGGACACACTGAGGACTTGAATGGGTTGGGTTTACACGAGATACGCTCAACGATCACTTTGCTGGGGTGTCTGTTTCTCCGCAAGATGATAGTGAGATGCGCCAGAGAGTAATCTCCAATAGCAGCCAAGACGGTTTTGCCTTTAAGCCCATCAATATAAATGATGTGATTATTGCGATATCTCACTTCTCATCACATACATGTGGGGAGGACGGCATTCCGCAAAGTGTTATTGTCAAAGCGTTGCCTGCCATCGGCAGTTTGCTTGTTAAACTTTTCAATTCCTCTTTGACAAGCAATATCTTCCCATCCCTTTTGTGTAAAATGGTTACAGCGATTTAGTTGGCGAGCGCGCCACGTGAGCGCGCGCCGAAGCGCTTTCGCGCCGTGTCGATAAGGGCAGTCCGGGGATAGCGTTTTGAGAGCGCGGGTCCATGGGGCGACGTACGGCCTGCCGATGATCGAGGATACGACATGTATTGTTCGTTACGGCATCAATAAAGCACCATAAGAGGTTTTAAGCATTATTAGCGCCCTTTGTGATTTTCCTTACCCAGTCCTTAATTCAAAACATCTGAGGACTGTGACAGGACGCGGTGAAGAAAAAAGTTGTGCCGTTTGCTATATACATTTTCCAAGATGGATGTCGCAAAGAAACAAAGAGCTGCTCAACGCACGCTTTTTACGAAAAACCTGAATAGTTTTAAAGCTAAATGTGAAAACGCAACAGTGTCATTAGCAGATCGTCAAGTGTCGTTGCAAATGTTGGAATCAAGATTGCAAGACCTCGAACTTGCTAATACAAGGTACGTTGAACTATTGTCATCGACCGCCGCAGAAAACGACATTGAAGCGGAAATGGAGGCTCACGATAGGTACAAGGAAAAATTCCTGGAAGTGAAGTTAAGATTTTTGAGCCAAGTTAATACGGACACGCGTCAAGAATTAAATCTTAACCGCCCAGCGAATCAAAGTGAGAAACCTTTCAAACGGCCATTTTTGAAAGTAACGAAGTACAATGGTGGCGTGAGCACATGGTTAAAATTCTGGTCGCATTTTCGGAAAATCCATGAGGACAAGTCTGTTTCCAACGAAGACAAATTAGAATATTTGAAACAGATGATGGAAGAAGGGTCGAAAGCAGAAAATATAGTCAACGGATTCCCAACAACGGCCGAAAATTACGACAAAGCTTTTGAGAGTCTTAAAAATCGCTTCGACCGAGACGATTTACTCATCGAATTCTATACCAGGAAACTGCTTTCACTCGCCTTACAGAATGCGACTCATAAAGGTAAACAGATCAGTGTATCTACTATATACGACAAGATTTCAGCACACATACGTGCCCTTGAGACGCTCGGCGTCAAAACAAACAATTGTGCGACGATGTTCTACCCGCTCGTCGAGTCCTCGCTGCCGGAGGAAATTCTACGAACGTGGCAGCGCTCGACGCTGTGTATAACAACGGGCAACGAGGCAGCAGAGGACGACGAAGTTCCAGATCGACTCACGCGACTTCTCCAATTTTTGAAAGCCGAAGTTAGCAACGAGGAACGGATTAACATGGCAATCAACGGTTTTTCAACACAGACCTCCGCTGAAAAGAAAAATAAGGACTACAAGAGTAAGGAGAGAGTCAGTTCATCTACGGAGCAGGCGACAGCGAGCGCTTTGTTTTTAGGCGAGGAAAGACGTAAGCGTATATGTATATTTTGCGGCGAAAATCACGATACCTGGCCTGATTGCGAACAGGCTAAGAAATTGTCGTGCGGTGAACGGAGAAATTTAATAAAAGATAGCAAATGTTGTTTTAAGTGTTTGAAACCGAATCATCAATCGAAAAATTGTAAAGTGAAAATTTTTTGCCTGTGGTGTCGTAATCGTCATTCGATATTAATGTGCACGAATATGAGCGGCGCGAGTATGAGCAGTGCATCCGGCGTGGTTTTTAACAAAGACGAAATGCCTGATTCAAAAGATAATGTGGAACAGAATCTCGCGAGTTTTATTAATATGCCGAATGTAATTTTGTAAACTTTGCGTGTGATACTATATTCTGATACAAAAAAAGGTTGGTGCGCGTGATTATCGATCAAGGCTCGCATAGATCGTATATTCGTTCTGACGTTGCGAAGTTTATGGAATATAAGCCTATTGGTAAACGATCGGTGTCTCACGCACTGTTTGGCGGTGTAAGCTCAAAATCCAAGGAGCCTGATGTTTATTTAATACGCATGAAAAACTTAGATGATAATTACGCGTGTAATTTTCAAGTAATGAACGAAAGTACCATTTGCGCCGATATTCCAAAAATCAAAAAAGGTCCTTGGTTTGATGATTTAAAAGGTAAAAATATTTCTTTGACCGACTTTGAAAGTAGTACGAGCAACTTGAATGAACCGAGAGATGTTTTGATCGGCGCGGACGTAGCAGGTAAACTTTTTACCCGTAATAAATATGATTTACCCAGTGATTTGTCAGCATTTGAAACGAGATTAGGATGGGTAATTATGGGTAAAAATCCTAGTAACGACCGAAAAGATTGTACCTTTCACGAGTTATCGATGTTTGTAAGCGAGGCGAAGATCGAAGATCTTTGGAAATTAGATACTTTAGGAATTGAAGATCCGATTGAGAAAACTGATCAAATTACAAATGAGCAAAGAGTTAAAGATAATTTTTTAGAAACCGTTTATTTGAATGAAAACGGACGGTACACGTTCATCACGGTTGATTTGCCATGGGTCGAGAATCACGCCCCGGTTTCACGTAATTTAAATATAGCGAAGAGTAGACTGGATAACACTATGAAAAAATTAATTAAAGATGGTTTATTCGACGAATATGATGAAGTATAACGGAGTGGTTTGACCAAGGCATAATTGAGCGTGTACCGAACGATGAGCTGAAAAATCCAGCTCATTATTTACCTCACCGTCACGTAGTAAAACTCGGAAGCACGACTCCAGTGCGGCCGGTGTTTGATGCGTCCACGAGCGAGAAGGGCTATCCCTCTTTAAATCAATGCTTAGAAAAGGGACCTAATCTTATAGAATTAATTCCGGCGGCACTGTTAAAATTTCGCGAGAATGACATAGCTGTGCTTGCAGACGTCCGTAAAGCTTTTCTTCAAATTGAAATAAATACGAAGGATCGAGACTATTTACGCTTTTTATGGTACTCAGGAGGGAAACTGGTGGTTTTTCGACACAAGCGGGTAGTATTTGGCCTTACAAGTAGTCCATTTTTACTAGGGGCCGTACTTGAATTTCATTTTTCAAATGTGTTTAAAATGATTGACAGTCAAGAGCAGGAGAAGTGGCCGAGAAATCTTATTGAAAAATTATCGAAATCTTTTTACGTAGAAAATTGTTTGACAAGCGTTAAATCGACAACGGAGTTGCATTCGTTTATATCTACGGCTAAAGACGTAATGGCTATAGGTGGATTTGATTTCAGAGGGTGGGAGTTCACGGGCGATTCAGATAGTAAGGAGAAAACCCTTGTGCTCGGTGTTTCTTTTAATAAGGTTCGTGACACTTTTTCGATTAATCCCGCTATGTTAAAACAAAAAACATTAGAGGTCATTATGAAGAGAGAGATTTTATCCGCTGCCCAAAAGGTTTTCGACCCAATCGGTTTCACTTCCCCCGTGACTTTGATGCCAAAATTACTACTCAAACAATTATGGAAAGATAAAATAGATTGGGATTCGCCGGTATCGGAGGAAACGCGCAGTGAGTTTTTAAAATGGCTTGGAGAAATTTCATGTTTAAGCGATATCGAAATCCCACGCAAATTAGGTGTTGGCGTTTTCTCAATTCATACGTTTTGTGACGCAAGTAAATCAGCTTACGCAGCTGTCATATTTTTACGGGTCGAAGATAAAGATCGAGTTGAGCTAAAGCTCCTTGCATCGAAATCGAGAATCGCTCCCGAGAATGTCTCTATTCCTCGCCTAGAGCTATTAGCAGCATCAATCGGCAGTCGGTTAACAAATGAGGTTGTAAATGCGTTAGATTATACCGCTGTACCAACCTTTTATTGGTCTGATTCAACCACCGTGTTAACATGGATAGAGCGAGACACGCAGTGGGGGATATTCGTGTGGAATCGCGTACGCGAAATTCGACGGTGACGTCTGTTACATCCTATGGTTTTTACTCAATTGGAGAAAATAAAAAAAAAAAAATTTTTTTTCAAATTTAATATTTTGAAACAGCACGATCTTTTCTCAGGTCAGAAAATTTCGAGCTGACGAACTAAATTTTTTTATGT
>JAWWEQ010048781.1:0-15078 GCA_035583055.1 Torymus tubicola | reverse complement strand
ATAAGAAAGCGAGTTTCACACACTGCGTTAAAAAAAATAGAGTTCGATACACGTGTGCGAAAAGGGTAATCATTGCATGGGTGTTTTTGTCACCCTCGCTTCGCTCGGGCGACAAGCTACACCCGTGCGAAAATCACCCACTTCGCACACTTGTATCGAAATGTACTATTGTTGAAATGAATAATACTCACACAAATATCAGAACGATCTGAAGCCTATTGATCCGGTAATAAATTATCTGTAATTTCACGCCAGTTAAGATTACACGTCATTGTTATAAACAGATCAGGTTTTCTTTTCATACGGACTATAGCGATTGCATCTTGATAATTTTGCATCATATATCTAGGAGAACCAACAAAAGTTAATGTCAAAATAACTATTTTCGCCACTCGAGAATTTCTAACATTTGCAGTATTACTTAAATCATCAACTAATCCCTGGTATGACTTCACACGTAATTGTTTTTGATTGCGACGAATATATTTAATACGATCCCTCTCAATTTTAACGTAACTATCAACAATCCATTGTTGAAATAATCTACGACCTACCAGAAATGCATTAAATGTATTCGGTCTTATGCCTATTCTATATGTAATATAGGAACCTCTAGTTAGACGACGATTACTGTGTTTATCTTGTGTATTATCATTATCTACTATGAATTTCCTGTGATTTATTTTCACTATATCTTCATTCCATCCTTGTGATCCATGATGATAAACCAGTGGATATACTATAGGTTCTACATTTGGACCCATCGAACTTACTGATTGCAATACATCCGTAGCCTTATTACGAATTGTCACATATGATTCAGGAATATTCTCATCGGCTATGGTAATAAAAACCGTAGGAAGCTCATTTGTTCTTGGCAAATTATACCGATTTCGACCATAGTCATGTTTCTCTCTCTTTCTCTCTCTCCGATTTTAGCAAAGCTTTTGATACTGTTTCACTATAGAAGCTCTTACGAAAGCTCTGCAGCTTAGGGTTTTCCAGTTCGGCTCTCCTGTGGGTAAAATCATATTTACAAGGACGGTCCCAGATGGTTATAACTACCCTAATCGAAACCGCCCATTTTTCTCACATTGATGAAACGACTGTTCTACCATTTTTCTCCCATTTCATGGCCAGTCGAGTGAAATGGCCATAAAATGGGAGAAAAATGGTAGAAAAATCAATTTCAATGCTATTAACGCATTAGTAAAGGTTAGTCGTGGCCCTGGTTCTACCATACCTTGACTATTGCTCGGTAGTGTATCTAGATGCGTCATTTAAATTATGGACACGACTACAACCGCTGAGCAATGCATGTGTGAGGTATATTTTCGGTGTCAGAAGAAATGAGCATATCTACAGGAGGTATCTAGGCTGGCTTTGTTCGGACTCACGCAGACTTTATTTTACTGCCTTACTAATATACAAGATCCTGCGAGTGCGTAAGCCTATCTGTCTGGCAGATTTTTTCACAAAGCACATGCCACGGCCCTCCAGTAGGGGTCTCCAGCCCGAGCTTAAGCCTCTCTCTATCAATACTAAGAACGGGGATAAGGACTAGATTTTCGTTTTGCGTCTTTTGTCTGTGATATTAGTTAGGGATCTTTAGCAATTAGCAATGACAAACTATTATAAATTCTTATATGCTTAATTTGTATTACCTTGAATTTTATTGTCTTTGACTGTATTCTTTTATACAAAATTTTTTTTATATTCTCTGACTTTATATTCGGTATTTTATATTCTCTGACTGTATTCTTTTATACTAAAATTGTTTGTGTATTTATTGTATTCTATACAAATTGTAAATTGTACATTTCTCTTTTGCCAAGTAGGCAAATAAATACTCTATCTAACTATCTCTTTCTTTCTCTCTCTCTCTCTTTCTGTCTCTAGGTTCCCGTTTTTTAGAGAAAACCAGTAAACGAATAACCTAATAACCCAAAGAACCCATCAAAGAATCCGAAGAACTCACCACAGAATCCAAAAACCCCCCACCAAATCCCCCACCAAACCACCGTTCAAGATCTCACGGAACGTACCTCCTAGAGCGCTGTGCCCCGACTGAACCTAGCAGCGCTGCTACCGGCCTTTTATGGCCCCCGCGGCTAGGTGACTCTGCACTTGCGCACCCCACACGCTCTCCTTCTCTTTCTTTCTCACTCTTTCTCTCTCTCTCTCTCTCTCTCTCTCTCTCTCTCTCTCTTTCTCTCTCTCTCTTTCTCTCTCTCTTTCTCTCTCTCTTTCTCTCTCTCTCTTTCTCTCTCTCTCTAAACTATATCTTAGGAGAACGATTGCGAGTTTTCTACGCGTGCAGTCGCCCGGACGCGAGTTTCGTGTCCGGGTGAAATTGTAGACGGGCATACGTGCTACTATCCCGGAATTTACAACAGTACGTTATCCGCGCGGTCGCACACCGTTTACGGGAAAGGAGAAGGAAAGAAAAAGGGTTACTCTACACAAATCTATCCACTTACAATGCGTTTATCGATAGAGAATCTGGTGGTAGTGGGCACTGTCTTTCGCCGGATCTGGAAGTCGGGTGGCGGTTTACTGAAGTCAAAGGCTGCTGGTGGAGGTGCTGGTAACGAGATTCTTCAATGGGTCGACTCGTGGCTGGCCCACAGGAGAGTGAGTGTGAAAAGTGTTCGGACACTCCTGTATTGTAGGTTTGCGCGCAGATACCGGCGAAAGGGCCCGAGCAGGGCGCGCAAACTCGTTGGTCTTGTCGGTGGTAGTTTGGCATATCAGAGATTAGGATTTTAGGGCTAGGGATGGGAATCACAATTGCAGTGTGTGCTCACAGTACAAGTAGGTAGTTAGTTTTAAACAAAGGGAATACCTTAATAGTCGTAAACAATTCTTACTAGGGTAACAAGCTTCGCTTCAAGGGGTCTGGTACATAGTCAGTATACTTTTGTGTATTGTTCAGGACTCCTAGGGAAGCTTTGTTTAAAAATACGTTTTCTGATGTTGCTGTAAGTCTGACTTTCTGGTCAACTTGCATTTCTCATTGTATCATGGCAATTTGCCATGGTATAATGGTTACTAGGAAAAATTTTTGTTGGGTAAAAAAAATTTGTAACAATTCTTCTAAGCCTTTATAAAATTCTTCCTATGAAAAATAGTGTACAAAAAGTTAGAAGCTTTTGAGTTGAAAAATCATAAAAATTGAGAATTTATAAAAAAAAACTCAAAATTTTTTAATAATTAAAAAGTTGTAACTTTTGAACCGTTGGATATTTTTTTCCAAAATCTTTGATTTATGTTGTGGTGCTGATTTGGAACCATTAAATAAATGTTGAGCTATTTTAAAATTTTGACCGGTTACGGTTGACATGAAATGACCCAAATATTATTTATTATTTGTGAACGTGTATTTCTTCGTGTAATAAAGTTGTTGAATTGTTGAAAAAGAAAACATAGTCATTAGGCTAGATCCTCGTTCAAATCTTCAAGACTACTTTTTGAACGAGCTGATTATACCTTTTTCGCCACAGTATGTATTTTATTATGCTCCATTGATGGCGCCTTTTAATCTCGCAAAAAAGTGCGTGAAGTGCGCACTTTCACATCTGTAACAAAAAATAATGTTTGCACAGCAAACGCAAAGTTTAACTTATACCAACTTAAGTCAACTGATTTCCTAGTTACTATATATCGAAATAGTTTTAAAACATTTGTACTTGTAAAGTAGTGTGACTGTATTTAAATATTTTAAATATAACGCAAAATTTAACTACTGATGCTTTTTCTAGATACCGAAAAGAACAAATAGTTGAAGGCCATACCTTAGTTCAAGCGATGGTCACAGAACCTGATGGTACTGTAAGAGTTAATAAAGAAGTACAACACGCTGAAAAAATATATGCTACTTTACGAGAATGTCGTGAGCAATCAGGAGCTAAAAAAAATAAAGGAATAAAAATGCAAGGGTACTTAGAAAAAAAATCTGAAAAAAATAAGAAATGGAAGGCCTTATACTTTGTTTTGCTTGTTGATGCAAGTGATACACATCTATATTTATACGATAATCCAAAAAGAACCAAACCTAAAGGCCTCATAGATTTAAGCTGTGCCTATTTATACCAGGTAATGTATTAAATAATTTATGAAATAGTAAATCAATAGAAGCTATGGAGAATTATCAGTTAGGATTTACAAGGCTACACATGAGATTAGATTGAAACCAGTTATTTTCAAATAGATAGTTTTTATAGTACACGGTGTCCCATTTTAATCTATAGGCCAAATTTTATCATTTCCAAGACATGATAAGATAAAATGTTGACAGGACAAAAGTTGTTTAGGACAAAGGGGATCATCTTTTCGGTGAATTATTTTTGATCTTGAACTTCACTTTGAAGGTCGGGGTAGTTTTTTTAATAGGAACCCCCATTTTTAACACCGGATTCGAAAAGAGCGGGAAATTTTACATCCAAAATGATATTTTGAATAACCTACAGTAGGTTGTACCATGGTCAAGAGCACCTTGGCCTTTAAATTAACTTTCAAGCTTAATTTAAACAAAATTGTTAGTCCTAGACCTTTTCCAATATTATTCGTTCAATGGTTTAAAAAGTCCGAAAAAAATCAGTTTCTAATGGCTTTTTGGAGTTGAACCTTGAATTGACCATGTATAACCTATTGGAGGTTACCCAAAATACCATTTTGGATGTAAAATTTCCCGCTCTTTTCGAATCCGGTGTCAAAAATGGGGGTTCCTATTAAAAAAAACCCTGACCTTCAAATGGCCTTCATAGTAAAGTTCAAGGTAAAAAATAATTCACTCAAAAGATGACCTCCTTTGTCCTGAACAACTTTTGTCTGAAACATTTTTTCGTAACATGTCTCAGAAATGAAAAAATATGGTCTATAGATTAAAATGGGACACCGTGTAGATTCGATAAATCATTTAAGTTTAATATTTGTATAAAATGCATATCTAAACTCTGATAACTTAGTTATTTATAGGGGCACAAACTATTCAATGTAATAAATAAAAAAATTTTCTAGGGTTTATTATTTCTAGATTGAAGAGTTAATTATCATAACGGTAAGTATACAAATACGTTTTAAAAAAATCGTACAGTAGGATATTCATTTTAACTATCCATAAATGAAGAAAAAGATTACCAGCGATCTGGTAAAAAGTTAGATAGGTTTTGCGCACAACGCTCTAATAGAATATTTCACACGAGAATATTTCATGTCATGCAAATTGTAATTTTTAACTCAAGATTATGATACTAAAGAATACTTTAAAAAATTGTTTTATACGGGATTCTGACATATATTTTTTCTTCAAATTTTTAATAGTATAGACAGTCTTTCTGAAACTTACCATTTTCATTTTCAAAAACTAAAAAACAGTTTATATCTTTTCGAATTTCTTTAATATTTTGTTTAATCATTTAGATCGAAAGTTGAGTGGTTTTTAAGTACAAAATGATATTTTCCAAAAAGTCTCAGGAAATTTATGGTAGTAGCTAAAATATCCTGAAATTTTATTAACAATGTCATTTTTCCCCTATATTTCTATTAATTTTTTCCATTATTCTTCCTTAACCCATTATGTCCTGAACGGACAAGTTTTCACAAGAGTTTTTAACGCTTACATTCTTTGTGAAAATGCGTTGTGAAAAGTATATGAATAAGCGTATTCGTTGTAAAATTTGATGAACTTTCAAAATCTTTCATCAGATTTTTCGAAAAATTTAACTGTTAAACACTGATTTTTCCAAAAAAAACGTGAATTAAAAAAAAAAAAAAATTTCATTTCGATATTTTACATGTAATACATTTAAGATTTTATGTTTGAAGTAAATAAAATGTGTCCTCGAGATCCAAACTTGAAAATGTAATGATTTAGGTTTTGAAAAAAAAAATTGAAAACGCACAAAATGGCGGCTGAAGCACAGAAAAATTGTCAGAAACTTTCGGAATTATTAATTCGAAAAAGATGGACTTTAGAAAAAAATTTTACTGAAGAAAAAGTTCTTAGAATTAATAAAAGAAGACGCTGGAATTTTTTCAGAATTTTTTGGAAACTTTTTGAATTTTTCAAAATTTTCGCGGCCCATTTTGGGATTTATACAGTTACTTCGGTTAATAAAAAGAGCTATCTTCATGAATTTTTTTCTTTCTGAATTTTAATGTTTCATTTGGAGGTATGAAATGACAGTGTACACATACAGCTTTGAAAATATTTTTATTAAAAAACGAAATTTTACAAAAAAAAAGTATTTTTTGTTTTTCATGAAAAATGCTTCCCCGAGAAGTTATTAATTAATTAAAATCGGTAATAAATGCACAAAGTGCTATAATTGTTAACTTTGACATGGCACAGCTCAAAAACATAAAGATTAAAGAATCTGAAAAAATTCATCAACAATCGGTACATCAAATTAAACATTTTCACAAAGTTTCAAGAAAATCTATTTTTTGACCTGTGAATTCCCCCACGGACCCATATAAATAGGTCCCCACCCATATATATGGGTTTTATTCACTGAGTGCTTTTACCGGTGCACTTTGATGTTTCGAACCCTGGTCTTTCTATTCCCCATTCTTTGACCCTGAAGCTAGATTAAGTCGTAACGCTATAACGTCGTGCGATTGCAAGCTTAATCTGGTGTCTTACCGTGTAACACGCGAGAATTTATCTCGTGCTTTTATTTCCTACCAGTGACTCGAACTCACCCGTTTTTTCTGGTTTCGTGTGCCGGCTGCTCAGTTCTACACCGCTTTCTCGATTGTTGTCCAAAACGGCTGACAACGGGCGTACGCGTTCGAGAAGACGAGCATACGGCAGGTGAAATATGCCTGTCACCGACTGCACTGCACTGGGGTTTCACCGACTGCAGAAGTATCGACTGCAAGAGTCACACTGACGCGTACTAACGGTACAGGACAACATCACGCGACGTCTGCTCCCACCATACCGACCAAACTGAGCAACAAGTTAGTGTATAGTGATCAGACTCACACTCTGTCACAACTTCCGCGCTCAAGACTCAGCATATTCTCACTGTCACCAATGGATTTTGGGACACGCAGGCAGACATTACCGCCATCAACTGGACTATCTACCACGAGTAACATCCTCCTTGATACGACACTGGCCACCTCATCACCATTAATATCAGCAACATCGCTCGCTTCAAAACTCAACAACTTGGAGCCAAAGCCAGTCAAAGTCGGGCATGTTAGGTGGGTCATTTCAACACAGACGCAGACGACACTCTCATCACCACCTCCGGCTAGTCTATTAAACGATGTTGCAAGTACAACAAAATGGAATTTTAAAATAGCGCAAAAATCAGGTGCCAGCACGGTCGCATGCCGGCTTTCCATGATTAATACTTTGGTCTTTCTTCTCTCCTCAAGTCTCACTACAACTATGGAGCCGCTTTCGCACAGGCTCGATGATCTAGGTGAGTCTGTAAGGTATCTGCCAGCGTAACAGACTCAAATAACGACAGTATGTGACGGCTTGCGTGAACTCGACTCCCTAGTTCATACTCAAAACTCCCAGCTGGGGAGTTGCAGAGTAAATAGTTTGACTTGATGGAAGAAAATATTAAATTGCAAAACCAATTAAGTAATTACGAAAATAATATTAATACAATAATTTATGATAGCTTCACGAAATTGGAAAGTAAAATTAACAAAAAGATATCACGTAAAATCAAAAGATTTGAAGAAAATTGCTAGAGGCATTCCATTCCATTGATCAAAACTTTGGTAATTTAAAAACTGGCATGGCGACAGTAGTGGAAACCGTTTCTGACTCTCCTCATCGAGCTGTACCTGCAACCAATCTCGAAAGAAAACACACATTCTTCAAAAGCAATTCGGAATCCTGCAACATCAATTAATATTATGTCTAAACCAAACTGTAAAGAAGGTCTACATGCTGAACAGCACGATAGTCTTGTTATATCCTGCGCCATAGACTATACAGCTGCCAATATTGAGCGGGTTGATTTCGCGCACACCGTGTTGTGCAGTGTGTAGCCTTCTATAGATAAATCTGTAACCATGAATGTTGATCAGCTTAATAGGAGTGTCAGCAGTATGCATGGTTCTGAAACCAAGGAAGTCCGAGGCGATTCAGGTGGTGCCTCTGCCCTGCAAGTTAGGCTTTCAAGTCGCGATATAGTCAGTCAAATAATGCAAAATAAAAACAAAATTACTGGCCTAAATACTCAACACTTAGACACCACGCATTTTGGCGAGAACATTACCTTACATGTCGCCTCTATTTTCATTAATGAGTATTTATCAAGCGGGACTTATAAAGAATTTCGAAACCTTAAGGCTCTAGCCAAAAAACTGGGATTCATATACATTTGGCACAGGCGGAGGCAGTTCTTAGTCAGAATGCGTGATGGTGAACGAGTATTTACCTATACTAAGACCACTGATCTTCAAGCAATAACGGCAACTTATAAGCATGAGAACGCAGAGGCGAGAAAAAATCAAATAGCTGCGTCACCTAATGACAATGTTGCCTTGATCTTCAGTGACACTGAAGCAACGGCAACAGCAAAAAATAAAAATATTAAGAAATCTAAATAAAAAAACAGTAACCAAAAGTGTCAAAAGAGAAAAATATAAATTGACTAGATGGGGTACCTGTGATCTCTGCGACTGTGATATCACTACCGATAAGTTTAGTGTTTTTAGGCACGACCGCTACACGGGAGAGCCTTACAATTTCGCCAGAGCGAAATTTGTTAACTCTATTAGAACTAAAATTTGAGCTATACAAATGGTATTCCTCTTATCCAAAATCCATTTTAAGCATTTTCCACAATGTATTGAATTTTTGACGACATCTTAACAACATTTTAACCAAACGTTTGTCTAATTTCAGGGAGTACCCAGACTTAATTTTAGAATGATCCATTAAAAAACATAGAAATGCGAGAAGAATTAAAATTTTGGAATAATCTATTTTTAAGCGTATCACATAGAAACATAATTTTCTATGTAAATCCAATACATGAAGAATTAGTTTTAACAAATTTTACTTTATACTTGAATTATTTTTCATTATAAGTTTACAAAATTTAAACCGAAAGATTAAATACAAAAGTTATTGTAAATAACAATAACTTTTGTAAACTTTTGTTAAATACAAAAAAAATTCGAACCTTTAAAAAACACTAAAAGAAACCTATTTTTGCTATATTGCGAGAGAGAGAGCGAGAGAGAGAAAGCTACGACACGCAATCTCTTTGTAGCTCCAAGAAGAAGTTGTCCAAACAATAGCAGGTTAGCTGACACCTTCATGATGTTGGCCTCTTGTCAGGTCCTCTTGCACTTCTGTGGTACTTTTCAATCAGCATCTGTCTCAATAGAATACTATATTCTATAAATCTACATGTCTCTCTCCCTCTCTCTTCCATAATACTGTATTCCACCTGTAAAGGCAAAATATAAATATGAAATAAATACTGGATACCATAACTGCTATACCTAACCATAACTGTTCTGGAAATACACTGTAAACCTAGCCCAACAGTTGTAACCCATGGTCCGTTCATCTGAAAGAATAGTATATGCCTGAAGTAACAAACTAATAGTAAGTAATGTTACATTGGAAGTCTACTCACCAGTGGAAGAGACACCAGCAGTTATCATGAGGCTTAAGCGACTTCAGAGTTATAACTGTAGAAGCTTGAGCAGAAGAAAACTCATTCGCAGGACAGTAATAATTGTGTCAGAATCCCTCTCATTGTACAACTAAAAAATAACAAACATAAGACAGAGACACTATACAGCCACATGAATTCATTTGAAAATGATATACCACACAAAAAACTAAAAGTCGAATCCATATTACATATGTATGTATCTGTTTCCATACAAAATGATAAATGAATTTAATGTTCAAAAACTTAATTCTTACTTGTGAAGGTTCCGGAACTCTGAGCCTTTTATAATTAGTAGGCTGAGTACCAAAAACCTTGAAAATGAATTGAACTTATGTATGGAAACCCTTCACTTAAATAAAATAATCTGACTACTAATATTAGTAAAATTATGTACTTTCTAATAGTGGTCAATTTTACAAATTAAGAAAACAGCAGTAAAATCAATTAGAAATTCATTTACTAAAATAAAATTCACATAAACACATTTATGTGATAAACAGAAAAGTGAAAAGTTTAATAAAATGACTATATTATTAAACTTTTAAAAAAATACAGAAATAATATTACAAACTGAAAAAAAATACGTTTTATCACATTACTGAATAATAACACTATTTATCAATAAATAATTATCAGAAACATGATAAAAAAGTATACTTATACAAATTCCTCCGTGTACTGAACTCTTCTCCTTCTTCTTCAACATTGACTGTAAATCATCCGTGCACTAGTATCACCTATGTTTACACTTCATCTCGCGAACAACATAACCTCGAAGAGGTTCACTTTTACAGCATGACACAGATGAAATCCCAGCACCAATCTCGAAGAGGACCTCATGTGTTGTAGCAGAAGATCCTCACATGCACCAGAACAGCTAGTATAATCACCCAGCACTCGTACTTTCATCGATGTGGATCCTTAAACACACGCACGTTCGATCGCTGGTCGATACGACGTCAATAAGTGTCGCCCCGTACATGATTGAAAGAGAGAAAGAGAGATGCACACGCACACAGACAGTCACTAGACAGCACCGAAAACTGAAGATGAAACTCGAACAGGACTTCAATAGTCAGCAGCAGAAGATCCTCTCATTCACTAGATCGGCTACCATAACATCTCAGCATGCTTTCTTTGTTGTATCTTGAAACTCGTGCGCACTCGAGCGCCGCTCAATACGGCATCGATAGTCGTTTGCATGCGCGCGCGCGAATGAGAAAGAGAGACCGCAAGTAAACATAGGCCAGGGGAGTGAGAGGGGGCGCCCAACTGTCGCAGTCACAGCCGACGACGACCGCACTGAAAAATAAATGTGTGAAAATGATTTTAAAATATATATAAGTTTGTGTATAATCGAGTTTCCATATTAACTATCGAAAAATTATAAGAATCTGGTCGGTTTTTTAAAAATTTTATATGATATAAGAATATAAAAGGATCAATTCAATTGTTATGCTTTATTTAATTATTTATTTATTTTTCTAAAAATCAAAATTATCGAAAATTATCGTGCTTCTCATACAAGAGAATTAGCTTTAATTCGAAAATTAAAAACAGACACTTTCTTGTAAAAGTTAAATCCGTAAACACGATTTCAAATATTCAATATGAAATTGATAAAAACAGACGATTTTTCACTCTTTATTAGGATTTGATTTTACATAAAATTGATATACGTAGAAAATACGTGGGTGTAATGAAAATAAAACTTTTTACTATCTAACATGCTAATAAGATAAACAAAAAAAATTAGCATACTAACGAAATCATATGGCACTCTTGAGTAATGCCGTCGTGGCTATAATGTAAAAACAAAGTTTTTACATGCGACGAGCGAAGTGAGGAGCGAGGCGGTTGGCGTGTCGAGGGTAGCGAGGCACGTATGGGGGCAGAGCCCCTCTAGTTTGACTGTGATATCACCCTCTAATAGTGACTGATCTATGATATTTTGTTTTATGTTTTAACTTTCAGGATTTTATTGTATTGTATTTTATTATATTTTGCATAAGTATTGATCTGTGATATCGCTAGCGAATAGCTTAGTATTATTTTGACTGTGATATCACTTTCTATTAGTACTCGATCTATGATATCCTTGTCTTACATTTTAATTTTGAAGATTTATTGTACAATGGTATTTTATACGTTGTAACAATGGCGATTTTATTGCGTATTACTCTGTATTTTGTATACTTTGTGCTTGTGACACAATAAATAAATATCTATCTATCTATCCTCTCTCTCGTCTAAACAATACACTCGCGCGCGTTACCGATGCTCTTTAGTTTTCTCTTCCCCTCTCTTCACCTCGTCTCCCGCTATTGAATTTGCGCAAAATCGAATAATAGCCGCTCGCTCCGGCGACAAACTAAAAAAATCCCGCCGCGAACCATAAAAAACCTCTTTCCCCGAATTTCGCACTAACGCGCACGTTTCACGTGCGATCTCGCCTCGTAGCTGCCTTTCGCGAATCCCTCTACCTACGTCCCACGCCTCTTTACGCAACGCTTATTTTACTTATCTCACCAATCTTTTTACCTCCTGCAACTCTGCTGACGCTCGTCCACGTGCTAGCGCTGACGACGAAGTCCTTTCCCGGTCATTCTTTATGCTCGCTGTTCGTTTGCTTCCTTCTCTCTCTCTCTCGCTCTCTCTCGCTCTCTCTCGCTCTCTCTCGCTCTCTCTCTCTCTCTCTCTCCCCCCACCTGATGTTGCTCGCTGCTTGATCCTCTCGTTCTCTCTCTCTCCTTCTTCTTCTTACTGATCACTCTTTCGACAGTGTCGATCTTCCGTACACGCGTGGGCGCGAACACACAACGGCTTGCCGAAACGCCGAAACGTTTGCCTTCTCAAAGGTGCAGCCGTTCCGCCGTCCCGCAATTGCCCGCCAAGTGCTGCCGCCGTACTTTTCTTACACACCGGTCACTTCCTCGTTGCTTCTCGTACTCTCTCCTCTTTTGATGGCTTGTTTCTCAGAAGTATGAGACGGAAATCAGGTCCAACAACAATGGCAAAGAGAACACGACACCCGTTAATAAAACTAGTATATTTTCAGGTCTCGCCACCGCTGAAGTTTTAAGGCGGCAAAGGGGAAAATGAGAGAGAAATATCACATTACAGTTCTTGTCATTCATCACGTCCTTTGCACTACAAGAACGCGATGTAACACTTCGCAGATTACATAATCAGCCTCAGGGTACTTCGCATGTAGACGGCTGAGGTTCAATCGGCTAAACAACTAACACCATGACGTTGTTTTTTCGAATCCTCGCGAAGTCGGTATTGCGCACGCCTTTACCCGTCAACCGCCGAACGACAATAACAACATGGATGCTAGATTCTCTTCCAAGGTTTGCTAAACACTCTCTCGATAAAGCTTTAATTCTGCATTAAGGCGCCATCTCGTGTTTAAAAAACAAAGCACTTAATTGGTTTGTTATCACCAACGTCGGCACAGCAGACCGTGATAATATATTAATATGAAAAACGGCAGTTCGAGGGTTATATTCAGCATCACCATGGAAGTTTGAGGATGCTCCTCAAACTTTCATCAATATATGTGAGCACCTAACTGGACCCTAGAGTCCATTATTTCTTTAGTCACGTGGTATGAACTCTGAGCTACAGGTACTACTCTTCTCAAACTTCCGGTTTTTCATAGGTAGGTCAAAAATACATTCTTAATAAGTTATTGGTTTTTATTGATATTTAAAAAGTTCATAACTCTTTTCAGGAGGTGTTGCCAATCTCGATTCAAGGCTTATTTTAAAGGATTTTCAATACAGAAACATAAAAAAAATTGTCGAACCATAAATCTTTTTTTTTTGATAAAGGTATACTGAAAGGGAGCCAATCAGAGACTTTCAAAAAGAGTCATAAAATAAATATGGCTACATTCTACAAGTAAAATTCAAACTTTTTTCCAATCAATGTGCTATACAAAAAGTTTCAGGATTTTGAGTAAAAAAATGGCAAAAGTTGAGTTTTCTCCTAAAATTGTAAAATATTAAAATTTTTTATGATACTAAAATGTAACTAAAAGAATTGTTTCATAAGCGTTTCCAAAGTATTTTTTCAATGAATCGTCACGTCGAAAGTATATAATTGCAATGACGTTTCATCTTATTCTTCTTCGAAATTTTTATGAATTTCTGTCAATATAATCAATCTTGGATTTCATAGTGTTTTTCGCGTATTTGATGATTAAATCATCAGTAACTCGTTTTTGTCGTTTACGTATCACAAATGTTTGCAACGTTTACGTATCAAATGTTTGCAACGTTTACGTATCAAATGTTTGCAACGTTTACGTATCATAAATGTTTGTGACACTCAATAGAAGAGATATCATTTTGCAATGAAATAGAGAATATTTGAGATTAAATTCCCGATATCTCAAGGAAAAGGGCCCATTAGACAACATTGTCAGCACTGGGTTTTATTTTTAGATACTAGAAATTAACTCTCTAATGCCTACGAAAATCCGCTTTCCGCAGATTGATCCTCTTCTTGTAAGTACAATGATTGCGCCAAGCGTACTAGTATTGAGAAACCGATCTCACTGCTGGTTTCGCTGGAGAAATTCGATCAACCTATAATAGTAGAGGTCTAGCGGTGGTTTGATCGATAAGACAATACAAGCACCACTGTTTCACACATGTGCTTTATTTACCACCAAACCACAGATCTCACGCGTTTCCAAAGTATTTTTTCAATAAATCGTCATGTCGAAAGTATATAATTGAAATGACTTTTCAGTTTTTCGTCTATTTGATGATTAAATCATCAGTAACTCTTTGTTTCGTTATTTCTTTCGTTTATTTTAGCAACTAAAATGGATTTAACTTGGAAATTAATACACATAAATCCTTTATATAAAAATGATCACTCTTCATATAAAATAAAATATTGATTCGACTTTTCAACACTTTTAAGAAGCGCATATCCCTTAGTACCAGAAAAAGCAAAAATCTGTTCTGCCAACGCCAAATTTATAAACATAAATCAAGTTTACCTCCAGCTGATTCTAAAAAAGCTATAATAGTGTGTAACGATGAGTATCAGAAAGCTGGTGTTGCAGTTCTTGAAAAAATAAAGAAAAAAATTTCAGAATCAACAAATAAGCAAGCGAGAATTCAGTTACTAACCCTCCTCACCCCCCATAGCTCCCCCCCCTCTCAGCCCCCTCCTCAGCCTCCCTCAAAATAACGGAAAAATTCTTTATATGTTTTTGAGAGTCTCAAAGCCCCCCCTCCTCACCCCACCCTCTCCTCGACCCCCCTAGTGATACTATTTAGGTGAAATGGATGTTTTATACAGTCATTGTGACGCGAAACATTTCACTGCAGAGAAAGTGTTTAACAAGGCTAATTCATTTAATGATTGTTGTGATCATGGGACTGTTAAA